>CM077297.1:4002274-4064774 GCA_039654925.1 Anguilla pacifica | reverse complement strand
GTATTACTCTGAGCTGCTAGCCTAGCCTAGCCGAGCCGGCTCCTCCAGATCAGGGGCTTGAGCCTGGCAGTGCTCCCACGTTGGTATTACTCTGAGCTGCTAGCCTAGCCTAGCCTAGCCGGCTCCTCCAGATCGGGGGCTTGAGCCTGGCAGTGCTCCCACGTTGGTATTACTCTGAGCTGCTAGCCTAGCCTAGCCTAGCCTAGCCGGCTCCTCCAGATCGGGGGCTTGAGCCTGGCAGTGGTCCAATGCTGGTATTTCATTCTCCGTTAAGCACAGCCCGGGGTGCAGACTCAGCAGTTTGGAGCCCGGCCTGTTACGCAATGCGCTGGGTGGGGGGGAAGGGGGGCGGGGGTGATGGGGGGGGTTCGGTCACGCTTCCTTCATGCGCGTGAGAGCCGTGTCGCTATGCGGCCTTACGTCTGGTACTGAGCACGCCAAAGTGCCAGGAATCTGAGAGTCCACAGGTCACTATAAATTGGGTTTTGTCACACGACTATTATTAACGGATTGAATCTCTCCCTTACTCCCCCTCTCTCTCTCTCTCTCTCTCTCTCTCTCTCAAACACACTCTCTCATGCTCTCTCTCTGACACACACACTTGATCTCTTTCTCTCACACACACACACATATTATTAACGAGTTTGAATCTCTCCCTTACACTCTCCCTCTCTTCCTCTCTGTCACACTCTCTCTCTGTCTCTCACACACACACCCTTTCTCTCTCACACTCTCTCTGTCCCGTCTTCTTCTCTCAGTTTGTATGTGATTTGTGATGTGATTGATTTCTGGTGTTGACAGTGAAGCTGAGCCAGGTTGGGTTCAGGGCGGCTGGCCAGAGCGTGCCTAGGTGTGTCTACAGGCCTCTCTAGTTTTGCAGCTTGTTGAAAAATCCTGCCCCCCTCCCCCCAAGAACACCCCCCCCCCCCAGCTTATCATCAACACTGTGATCAGCTTCAGATCCCACAGCAGTAGCTGGAAGGAAATATGCAGCAGGCATGAGGAATATGTAGATCTGGCCTGCAGCGTAGCAATTTAAATGAATAAACAAACAAACAAACGCAGGCTTTCTCACTGCAGACACCTGAGCGTGTCGCCGTGCGATCTCTCCGTATAAAACGCTGTCAGTAAACCTTCACATGGGCTACACCAGAAAATCGTTTTTTAAAAATCACCTTTTGCGTGCTGAACTGAATGAGTGTATTCGACAGCAATCGTCTCCACATTCTTGTCTGGTGGCAGAGAGAGACACAAGGAAATTATTTCCACAGTAGCACACGCCAGTTGCCATGGGACTGGTTTACAGATATTATGTGAGGGGAAGAAAAAACAGTATTACACACAGCAGTCATGGGAGTAACCGTAGTCATAGCAGCAGTCGTCACTGTCGTCGTAATAGCAGTTGTATTAATAACAGGGATACTCAAACCTGACCCTCGAGGCCAGTAGTGCTGCTGGTGTTCAGTCTTCCCCTCTAATCAGGGACTGATTTAGGCCCGAGACGCCGGGTGAGTTATTCACAGACCACTCAGTGTCATTACTGGGTAAATTACCTATCGGGTAGAAGAGAAAACCAGCAATACTACCGGCCTCCAGGGCCAGATTTGAGCATCCCTGGACTAAACACTCAGCACTTCAAAGGTCAAAGGTCACCACAGGGATCCCAAACATGCATCCCACTAAGTGATTGTTAAATAATATATTTTAAAAAAAACATAGGCTTTATGAATATTGTACTCTGTGAGGGCAGAAGGCATTAAGTGGATATTAAGTGGTAATAACACCTTTATTACCTCTTAAAATTGTGTAACAGCACAAATATACAGAAAATTCACATGATGTTAGGAAGCATATATTGGTCAGCCTGATGCCTTACTAGCATAGCGCCATGTTCCACATAATTTTAAAATCTTTCTGTAAAAGCTGGCTGTAATATTGTTTATACTGCGCTGATACCTATTAAGGTGTTATTACTACTGTATATGATGCAGGTGAAGGGTTGCCAGATTTAGAATTTATTAAACCATATGCGGATCCGGAGGCAAAGAACAATTGTGGAGATTGATGAAACGCATTAATTCATTACAAACTAGCAGTCAAAATTAAATCAATTATTCAGACTGCACATTAATTATGTCTGGTCAGGACCACAAACCGGATCTGTAGAAATACTTTCAGACAGTCCTGTCCAAAACCGGGCATCTGGCAACCCTAGGTATCAGCCAGGGTATTACACACGGGACGAAGGTGAAATGGCCGAGCTGGAGTCGGACTCTGTTTATTTTCTGTGCCGACATCCTCATCCTCTGGGTACTGCAGTGCTTATGTGCTCGCCATAGATCTATGGTCAATACACAGTAAAAATGCTCAGTGTTAAATCAACTCTTCCAGGGTACATTGTGGTCCCTGCTGGACTCATATGTGCTCAGTTAAGGGTTGAATTAACACTAGAGATGTTTTTTTTTACTGTGCACATTCTATGGATAGCACTTAAGACATGACTCACATGCGGGAGTTCTCCCCAACCAGGACTGTAGGTGGGCTCCAGGAGACTGTAGAGGATTGGACTGAAGTACAGCCCCCAAAAACAATTTTTGGACTGTTCTGTGCACTGATGGGAGGGGATCTCAGTGAGATAATTTAAAACAGTGAGTTCAAAAGCCAGATAATCAATTCTCATGGACCTAGATTCTATGAATATATCCACTATCCAGGTGCAAACCACACACAATGAGCGTTGGTAATAATGTCTGAATTCATAAACGATGGAAGAAAATCCTATCAAAGCATAATAACGTAGAATTTGGAAATCCAGTGGTGTTTCATAATTACAAACGCTGGGACAAACCGACTGACAATCCAAACTGGCATCCACTGTATCAGTAAGCAGCATGTTTTAATATGCTCAAACCCAAAAACACAGAATGAAACTATAGCTCAAGAGATACAACAACCACAAATCCATCAGGACAGTGAAAGCCTGCAACAGAAGTTGCTTATCAAGGATCAAAATCACAAGGAAACTTCCAAACAGTAATTCTTCATTTCTCTAGCGACCAGACGATAACAGTAAGACATGACGCCAGTTACTCATGATCTCAGCCATGAGCACATGCACAAGATCTGTATTGTATATTGGTTGGGGCGGGGGGGGGGGGGGGGGGGATGTCAGAAAACCTACTCCAAAACACATTGTACTGTTTTTCTCTTCTTCCCCCCAAAAGGCCCTCTTGTTTCAGTAAACATAAATGCGAAGACCACTTGACAAGACCATCTCTGCCCAGGAACACTTGCAGCCTTGAACAGGGCGTGGGATGAGATTACAGTTACTTGTTTAACCGGAATGTTCTCTCTCACTCTCTCTTCAAATTTCAAATTTGCATTTGTATTGCCAAAGCATGGCAAGGAACATATGAAACACCAGAGGACAGACAGCAATAGAGTAATGTAATATAAATATTAATAGAATAATATAATATACACATATACATACACATACCTCTCTCCCTCTTCCTCTCGCTCCCTCTTTCCTTCTCTTCCCCTCCCCCCTTTCTCTCTCTTTTCCCCCTCTCTCCCCCTCTCTCTCCCTCCACCCCCAACCCCAACACCCTCTCCCCCACCCCCGCCCCATGAGCTCCACCCCCCAACCCCAGGCAGCAGCTGCCCCCAAATCAGCCCACTTAACCTGTACCCCAGCCTGCACACACAGTGGCCTCTAAACCCCCCCCAGTGCTGGTGCCTGTGCGTTTCCGTTAGCGGGAAGAAAAAAAAGAAGCACGCTCGCTGGTTTCATATAAATATAATATTAATCTGAAAACAAAGATATGAAATCAAAGCGAAAGTTCCTTTCATTTCCTTCCCCCGCGAAATTCTGGAATTTAATGTTCATTGCTTTCATTTTTCACCACCGTCTACTTTATCAAACGGTGATAAAGATTTTTGTTTTCTCCGCTCAACTAAAATTGTTTTTGTGCTATCCGCTGTGATTCTTCTCTTTTCTTCTGCAGTCTCTCTTTCCTGTACTTTCTTCTTTCTTTATATATTACTTTTGCTTTTCTCCTGCTTGGCTTCAACCTCCTCTATGACGGCCCTATACTCTATGACTGCCTTATGACTCTATACCCTATGACTCTATGCTCTATGACTGCCCTATGATGCTATACTCTATGACTGCTCTATGACTCTATACTCTATGACTGCCTTATGACTCTATACCCTATGACTCTATGCTCTATGACTGCCCTATGACTCTATGCTCTATGACTGCCTTATGACTCTATACCCTATGACTCTATGCTCTATGACTGCCCTATGACTCTATACTCTATGACTGCCTTATGACTCTATACCCTATGACTCTATGCTCTATGACTGCCCTATGACTCTATATTCTATGACTGCCATATGACTCTATACTCTATGACTGCCTTATGACTCTATACCCTATGACTCTATGCTGTATGACTGCCCTATGACTCTATACTCTATGACTGCCCTATGACTCTATGCTCTATGACTGTCCTATGACTCTATGCTCTATGACTGTCCTATGACTCTATGCTCTATGACTGCCCTATGACTCTATGCTCTATGACTGCTCTATGACTTCCCAGTGCTCTATGACTCAATGCACTATACTGCCCTATGATGGCCCTATGACTCTATGCTCTATGACTGCCCTATGATTCCACGCTCTATTACTGCTCTATGACTGTCCTATGACTGCCCTGTGCTCTATGACTGTCCTATGACTGCTCTGGGCTCTATGATTACTCTATGACTGTCCTGTGCTCTATGACTCAGGGCCCTATGACTGCCTATTTTTTACTTATATGATACTTATATCTTTTATTAGCCCATTATTATTGCTCATCCGCCAGAGATCATAGCACAAAGTTAGTATTCTCTTCCATTGCCTAGCCTCAGCCGTCCGCTAGCGGACCGCTGTTAGCGGCAGTTTGAGCTAACGCTGGCAGACTGACAGCTCTTGTCGACGGCGTGCTACCTGAGGGCCGCTGTGTGCTTATTAGCCTGGGGAAGCATCCTTCTGTTCGTCAATCCAGCTAGCACCGCTATTTGTCAACATCACCTGTTGCCTGAAAGCTTTGGAGCACACCTGTTTACGTTTCTGAGTGCTCAGACTGTTTAAATAAGGAACTGTTTGTTTGGTGTTTGAATTGAAAGTGCTATGGCTATCCACCGCTGGTACTGAGGATGCTGTCAGGAAGCAATTTTTTTATTTTTTATTTATTTATTTTTATTTTTATCAACGCCGTTTTATCAGGAAAGTGCACTTCAAGGAGACCGCCCGGCCTCCTATGCCTCCTTCTGGCAGTTTATCTAAAGTGGTGCATCGTGGGTAGGTGCCAGAGTCCTATACATTGTCTTGATTGACAGTAGCAGCTTTTATTTTGGGAGTGCTTTACGCATGGTTGAGTCCTGCCTGAATGTCTACCCATCCATCCATCTGTCCTTCCATCCATCCATTTTCTAAACCGAATACTCCTGCTCAGGACTGCTGGGCTGGGGGGGGGGTGGGGAGTGGGGGTGGGGGTGAAAGGGTGAAATACCATTGCAGGAATGCATCCTGGGACAGGTCGCCAATGCATCGCAGGGCCCAGACACCGTTCACTCTCTCATGCATTATACACTCAGGCCCCCCTGGGCTTCAGTAAGAAACCCAGACCTCCAGCAAGCACAGTTCAGACCCTCCAATTACCTGAGCCTGGATATCTTTGAACTGCTGGAGGAAACCTGGAGGAGTGCCTGGCGGAAACCCACACGGACACGGGCTGGGGATTCGAACCCTGTACCTTCTTGCTGTGAGGCGACATCACTATTCACTGCACCACCATGCCGCTCCTGCTGGAACATTACATCATTAAACGGCCATTACTGCTCATGGCTGAATTGCACAGTGATATCTGCAGTAATATGCGCACAGTATGGTGTTAGCAACCGCGGGTACTGGGGTTCTGCTAATGCTAAAATCAGCAACAGCAACGAAACAGGTGGGCCTTGAATAAGTCTTGAATAAGTTGGCTCCCCTGAGCAAGTGAAGAGGCGTAGAGGGGACACATGGGGTTGCCAGATGACCGGTTTTTCACCGGAAAAGTCCGGTTGTCAAATTGTTTGTACAGGAGAGGTTTTCAGTCACGACTGGACATTATAGTGTGCAGTCGGAGTAATTCATTTGAAAAATGTACTCAATTTTTGTGATGAATTGTTGTCTGAACCACCCCCATTCCACGCTTTTTATTCTTTTTTTTTTACAAAGCACTATTATTACTCACGGAGTATTAAAACGTAATTTGCACAGGAATGCTTGTACCCTATGAATTTTCATTGCTGAAGCCTCGCAGCTAATATTCTTACAAGGAGCGTACACAGTATATTCCTGGCGCTGCACGATGTGTCCAAGGCAACATCATCTATCCTCGTATTGATATTGAGAATTGCACTGGTGCAGCCTCTATAATGTAAAAAAAAAAAAAAAAAAAGTGAAAATGTTTGACTTGGGATGACTAAATCCAATATCCCTCTAATCTGACACCTCAAAGAAATTATTTTTAAGCTGCGCCCGCCAAGGTCAATTTCGCGATGGATATCGCCGCTCACGACTTCGCGACGCTGCGGGGCGTGGCGGGTGCTGGATGACTGACAGGAAAAACAATCAATAAGAGAGAAATACGAGGGCGGGGGGGGGGGGGGCGGGGGGCGAGGTCGTGATGTTCAGGGTCGCGCCCCCATCGCACGACAACCCATCACCGACAGACACCGAGATCGGAACCGCCCTGTTCAGCATCCTCTGAACGCTTTGCCTTTTTAGCGAGAGAGAAGATTCCGAAGTCCCCCCCCCCACACACCCCCCCCCAATTCAAGTGACATCATCACATCGATGGCTTGAATATAACAGGGCCAGGAACTGAAAACATGTTCCCACTCTTATTTAATTACCTGTTGTAACCAGTTTTTTTTCTTCTCCCCCTGATTTATCTGTTTGAGGTTTTAGCGCACAGTCAGTTGTTCTCTTTTTTTTTTTAAATAGTATTAAGAGCCCAATAAATATTTGTATGCTCTCGTGGCCAGCAAATCTCAATATTAATACTGAAATTAATATTCAATATTAATTATCGCTGGCAAAATTCTGCTGCCTTTTAAAGCAATAATTTACGCGAGCATTAATTTAATTTATTTAAAACTCGGCCCCACAAGGAAGGTCTTAAAGTTGCACGCTGTCTCACATCAGGAATTATTCCACTGCGCTTTTTATGCATTTTTATACCACTTGTACTCCTGCTGGCCCTCACTAATTAGCAAGCTGCCAGCCAGAAAAATATTTTTTTTTTCTTCGTTATTTGGTTTCATAAAAAACTATTTTCATTTTAACACTCGGGGGTAACATGCACTTTTTATGACTTTTTTTTTTTTATCAGCGAATGTTTATTACTGATAGTAAAAATTTAAAAAAAGTCAACACACGGCATAAATTCCCCCCAGAAGCGTTCGTTACCTGATCCCATCTCCGCCGGAATTTAATTCTATTTTCAAATAAACTTTCCATTAATTAATTTGTAGCAGTGCCACGGATTAATGAATTTCGGAGGCAATTTAATTTCTGTGATTCTCGTGAATGTTGCCTGTTAACTGACAGCCACCTTGGGTATTAAAGCAAGTCCCGTGTCCCATCGCTCCGCGCCCAGGGTTGGGAACAGGTACCAAATCAATTAGAATTCCGGAACACTCCCGGCTCCCGGCTTCCTCGGGGGACCGGAACACCACGGAGCGCACATAATTGTTTGGTCTCTTTAGTAGTTTTTTTTTTATTTATTCTTCTCTCTCGGCGTTGTGTTTTAGTCAAAGTGCATCTCCAACCAATTTAACACCGTCGACTCATTTGCAACTCATTTGAGATTTCAGTTGCAGAAACAGAAAAAGCTTTAAAAAAAAGAAAAAGAAAAAAAAAGCCACGGACAGGGTTGTGAAACCTCATTGAATTTAAAGCCTTCACACAGTTGCAGCCGTTAAAGGAGAAATATCCTGGGGGCTGCTGGGTTAGGGCACCGCACTGGGGTGTAAGGATGAGCCCCCCGGTCTCTGATCGAAAAGGAGCCACACCAGTCCCGAGTGTGGCCGATTCGGGAGACTAGATATCCGCAGTTCTTCTTCGAAAAACACGTTGAGTCACGCAGCCTGCTTCTATGCACACCGCAGCCTACAGCCAAGCACAGGGTGGAGTCAGAGGAAGACTTTTCATATGCGGCGTTTTAACATGTAGACCACTGGTTCTCAACTCGGGCCAGAAAGGGCCGGTGTGGGTGCAGGCTTTTGTTCCAACCAAGCAGTTACACGCCTGATTCTACTAATCAAGGTCCTTAGTAAAGACTCCAAAGGTTGATTAGTAGAATCAGGTGTGTAACTGCTTGGTTGGAACAAAAGCCTGCACCCACACCGGCCCTTTCTGGCCCGAGTTGAGAACCACTGGTGTAGACCATGGGCACCCGATCGACCAGCAGGGGTCACTAAACGGCGATGAAACAAGGATCCCAAACTGACCGAACCCTCTCATACTCTAGCAGACGCAATGGCCAATTGCACATCTCCTCTCTACGGAGCTACTGGCTGCAGTCGGCCCGGGCGCGGTCCGGAATCAATCTGACATCGTGGGGCTCCACCCAGCCTGGTGGCTTAACCGAAAGAGCCAATCAGCAGCCCAAGAGCCAGGATAATTTAATGCATCATCATCATCATCATCATCATCATCATCATCATCACCAGATACAGGATACATCCATCCATTTTCTATCTATAGATCGGTGGCCTATCCAGGGTGTGTTCCTGCCTCTCACCCAATGCACGCTGGGATAGGCTCTAGAACCCCCTGCAGCCCTGCCCAGAATAAGCAGGTATAGATAATGGATGGATGGATGGATGGATAAACACAATTGCTACATTTTACACACGTAACGTCCACACAAACTCAGTTTGACGACTTAGTTTAACTCCTCAAACTGTGCTTCAGTTATTAATTTAATTGTAAACCAAAAGTTATGGAGGATTGAAAGCGCCGAAATTCAATAAATAAAAGGTCAAATTCTGTCTAAATCCAGGTCAATATTTATGAATGTAATACAATCACATTTGGAGTGCAAATTTGTCATGGTGACAAAAAATATAAATAAATACATAAACAAAACAATTAAAAAATATTGTCAAGGAGTAGCAAAGTACAGCTTTATTTTTTTTATTTCACCAATAAAGAACCGTTTTTTAGTTTATTAGTCCTTGTGTTTATTCAATCACCTGACCTGTACTTTACAAAGCCGGAAGAAAATGACCACAGCAAACAAAATGGCGGCAGGGTCTCGGAAAGGCCTAATGCTAATCGGCATGTTTTCACTTTGCTGCTTTACGGAACAAACAAGCGGCCCCATTGAGGAATGCAGGGGGGCAACATTGACCAGCAACGCGGGACGTGACAAAAGCCCTCGTCTCAAAAATCAATCGGCGCACAATGAGGGACAACGACCGGAGCTGTGATCTCGAGAACGATATCGAAGGTCGCCGCCTCGACGCGGCGTTTCCTTCTCCCGTTTAAATTCCGACGATGGTCCGGCCTCTAATGGAGAAGAGCCGTCATTAACCCTGGGGGGTCCATAATGGGGGGGGGGGGGCGCTCCTGCGGAACTCCTGTGTCCTTTACTTTCATTCGTGAATTATTTTTCAATTACATTCCTATTATCCTTACACCGCGCTTCGCATTGATTTCAACAACCGCCGAACCTCCGGTGATGATGATGCATCTGGATATTTCCCCCTTTTGTGTAACCCCTGTTAAGCCCTGTTAAAATATACAACTCCAAGTTGCCCCCGCTCCTCCTCCCCCCTCCCCCCCCTCCCTCGGTTTAATGTCCTCTCACAGCCTGTGTAGGAATCCCAGATTCCCGATGAGATTTCGGGAAGGGCTCGATCCCACACGGGCCCGGGGACGCAGCGTCCAGTCGGAACTCTGACACCGTGCCGCAAACCGCCAACCCCCCCCCCCCAATCTCATCAGGTATTCCGAAGCGCCCCGCCATCCGGTGATTAAAGGGGGAGGACAGAGAGACCCCCCCACCCCCACCCCCCCCGGTCGCCACCGCTGGGAGGGGTTGAAATAACTGCCTTGTCTCTGCGGGGCAGAGGCCACTCACTCTTGCGCCAGAGGGGGCGGGGGGGGGGGGGGGTTTGGGGATGGGGGGGTGCATACATATTCCGGGGAATCCGGGAAGAAGATTAATAAGGGAGAGATCAGGGGGGCCAGATAGTCTCCCGGGGGCCCCCAACGTGACTTCAGCACCACAGAGACGAATAGCGCAGCTCAAACAGGTTAAGGTCGTGGAAAACAGGGGGTTAAAGAGTTTCCCATCAATCAGGGACGAAGAGGAGACCCGTTAAAACAAACACCTCCCCCCCCACCCCCCCCCCCCCCGCTCTGAAAGGAGATAAAAAAGCGCATCAATAGTGCCCGTGGTCCTGAAAGGAAAAGAAAGGGGGAAGACGGAGAGGTAAAACGGAGAGAATCGCAGAAACCGATAACAAACGATAACAAACGATAACAAACGATAACAAACGATAACACGCTCGGGCATTTGTCTCACGTTCAACAGCCATTTCATTCTTTTTTTTTCTTCTGGTAATTCTGTCGCCGTGGCGAACAAACCTGAGTGGGATTAGCCCCCTGAATAACACAAAAATCGATGTACACGGTCACACATACACCCCCCCCCCAACACCAGCCCCCCAACCCCCCAACCCCTCCAACCACCCACTAACCTAATCTGTGATGAAATGGCGCAATCAAAAGGAATCAACTGCCTTTTAAAAGTTGATTGCATTTAACCCCCCCCCCCCCGACTCACGTTTCCCCGTCACTCTGTCACAGGGGAGATTATGGAGGCACAAAGAGACAAAAGACACCCCCCTCTCCCCCCCCCCCCCCCCCCCCCCCACTTCAAATGGCCGGGACGTGTCCTGACATGAAATTAGCAGGAGATGGGAACAAAGGCCGTGAGATTGTAAGAAGAGCGGGGGGGGGGGGGGGGGTGTGGTGAGGGGGGGCGGCAGGCAGGCGGTGGTGGGTGTTGGTGGGGAGGGGGGGTGATGAGGGCCAGACAGGCGAAGTGCAGGTCCTTTAATTAAAAGGATTATTTCCAGGTCTGCCTGCTTACAATTAAAGCGGCCACCTGTCTCCAGCTTGGAAGCCAAGCGCATTACTGTACATTACATTACAGGCATTTAGCAGACGCTCTTATCCAGAGCGACTTACACATCGCATCCATTTACACAGCCGGATATATGCTGAAGCAATGCAGGTTACTCAAGGGTACAACGGCAGTGTCCTACCTGGGAATCGAAGCTGCAAACTCTCCCAGGTAGGACACTGACGATGCACATTTGAGCAAGGTATTTATCGTGCATTGTTTCAGTTTAGATGCAGGTTAAGTACCTTGTTCAGGGGTACAGCATTAGTGTCCTACCTGGGAATCAAACCTGCAACCTCTCCCATAGCCTCACCTGCCTGGGTCCAAGTCTTGCAGGTATAAGGAATGACCAGAGGCATTCATGTCCTGTGTTGTCAAAGTATTTCAATGAGAGGCACCCCAAAGTGACGGTATACGTCCATCTTGCCTAAAATGGAAATATCAATTACGTTAGCCAGTGCACCGCGCAGAAACAGAAAACACTGATCGATCACATTAGCCAGTGCACTGTGCGGACACAGAAAACACTGATCGATCACATTAGCCAGTGCACCGCGCAGAAACAGAAAACACTGATCGATCACATTAGCCAGTGCACTGTGCGGACACAGAAAACACCGATCGATTACGTTAGCCAGTGCACTGTGCGGACACAGAAAACACTGATCGATCACATTAGCCAGTGCACCGCGCAGAAACAGAAAACACTGATCGATCACATTAGCCAGTGCACCGTGCGGACACAGAAAACACTGATCGATCGCATTAGCCAGTGCACTGCGCAGACAGAAAACACTGATCGATTACATTAGCCAGTGCACCGTGCGGACACAGAAAACACTGATCGATTACATTAGCCAGTGCACTGTGCGGACACAGAAAACACTGATCGATCACATTAGCCAGTGCACCGTGCGGACACAGAAAACACTGATCGATCACATTAGCCAGTGCACCGTGCGGACACAGAAAACACTGATCGATCACATTAGCCAGTGCACCGTGCGGACACAGAAAACACTGATCGATTACATTAGCCAGTGCACTGTGCGGACACAGAAAACACTGATCGATTACATTAGCCAGTGCACTGCGCAGAAACAGAAAACACTGATCGATCACATTAGCCAGTGCACCGTGCGGACACAGAAAACACTGATCGATCGCATTAGCCAGTGCACTGCGCAGACAGAAAACACTGATCGATTACATTAGCCAGTGCACCGTGCGGACACAGAAAACACTGATCGATCACATTAGCCAGTGCACTGCGCAGACACAGAAAACACTGATCGATTGCGGTAGCCAGTGCACCGTGCGGACACAGAAAACACTGATCGATTACATTAGCCAGTGCACCGTGCGGACACAGAAAACACTGATCGATCACATTAGCCAGTGCACCGTGCGGACACAGAAAACACTGATCGATCACATTAGCCAGTGCACCGTGCGGACACAGAAAACACTGATCGATTACATTAGCCAGTGCACCGTGCGGACACAGAAAACACTGATCGATCACATTAGCCAGTGCACTGCGCGGACACAGAAAACACTGATCGATCACGTTAGCCAGTGCACTGTGCGGACACAGAAAACACTGATCGATCACGTTAGCCAGTGCACTGTGCGGACACAGAAAACACTGATCGATCACGTTAGCCAGTGCACTGTGTGGTTGTGCATTTGCAAGCCTGAGCTGCCTGAAGACAAACGCCAGCTATTATGAGCCCTGTGAACTCGGAGGCAGGCACATTCATTCCAGTAAAAGGCGATGTAAGGAAGGCACTCTCCGTTTTGACTGGAGGGCTTTCTGCATAATTGTGGCATGAATGCTGCTTCACAAAAAAAGAGGCAATCATATTTTTTGCGAGACAGAAAGAAATTGTCTGTGACATTGGCTCTGTACTTCTCAGACCGCATGGCAATGTGTTGATGTCAACATGAACATTTGATCTGGGGTTCTGTGCTACGAGGCATATTTAAGCTTTTTCACGGAGATCAGTCCAGGATCAGTCAAATAGGTGAGTGATAAGATACTCTCCATTTTCCTTATACAAACTGGGTGCTATTAGCATATTGTAAAGTAATTTTTTCCCCATTTCTCTTGAAACATCATAAGCTTCATATTTAGCATTCAGAAATGATGATCAGGGACAGAGTCTCATTCAGTAGCCTAGTAATATGTTCTTCAGCTTCCAGTACATTTTGCCTTGTACCCATTGTCTTGAAAGTATGTGAGATGGTGTGTAAAAGAAAATAGAAGATTGTGTCAAAGGTATTCCCCTTTTTATTTCAATAAAAGCAGTACATTCACAGTCTTGGCTGTGCAGGCTTTGTAGGCCATAGATAATCATTAAAATATGAAAGAATAAATATTAAGACATGCATGGTACCTCCATCGAATGAGGTCTCATTTTACTTCAGATGTTCACAGAACAATGGACAAAGTTTACAGAACAATGGACAAACTTTGGTTTTGAAAGCATTTACATGCATTATGTCTGCGATGGCTCTGTGAAGCTGTGTTTAGACAGAAACTACAGCGTAATCCAAGCAGTCCAATTATTATTAACGAAAATGTCATGGTCAAGCGCTGTGAAGTCATCTCCATTAAAAACCAGCCTGGCTGATGTCAACGTCCAGTAATTGAGACAATAATTGTCATTTTAATGAAGCGAGCTCACTTCTTAAAAGTAGACGGCAAAACTTGCCAGAAAAATGTCACGCGTATCGACTGGTAGAAGCCAAATGCGACGGCAGCATCACTGTCACGTCTCATCGCCGTCCGCGATAAACAAACTCAATTTGGCACGTAAACAAATTTACAGCCCCCCCCCCAAACTCCCGTCTTCCATGGCACCATGGCGCCCAATCACAACTCACGGATAATTTAAAGTGCTTATCGCAAGTACATTCAGCAAATGAGGAAAAATGTTGACTGTTGCTTTTAACTGTTATAGTTACCGTAGCTACCAGTGACAAAAACACTCGTCTTCATCGTCATCATCATCCACATTAGCACCACACCATCCACACACGAGCACCATCATCTTAAAAGTGAAATGAAATGTACGGTAAAGAAATCAGGAGTATGGCCCGCTCCTCATTAAAGAGCTACGTAATTATTTATTCATAAATTTTTCTCTCATCAACATTGCTCCATACCCCAGGCTCCGCCCCCTCTAACTGAGTCTCCGCCCCCCCCCCCAGCCGCCGCCGGGCCGCCGGTGTCTGTTTCAGGGCCTCAATCAGAGACCGCGTGGCGGGGGGGAGTTGGAGGTTGGGGGGGTCAGCCACAGCCAGGAACGAGCCCCACATGGCCATGGCGTTCCGTGAGGTTCTGGCTGATTCAGACTTGATTTGTGACACCACCACCACCACCCCCCTCCCCAACCCCTCACCCCCCCCCCCCCAGTGCGCCAAGGGGGCCCTTGGTATTTTGTCAACTTCAACAGGGCCTTTTTTTCCCTTTTTTTTCTTTTTTTTCCCGCCGGCAGCGGGTGACCTTGTGAGCCGGTGAGCGGCCGGAAGCTGAAAGAAAATGGCAGAGGGAAAGACAGGGGATCTGCGTGAACACGCCTCGACCGCGCTGGGGTGCTTTAGCACTCCTACACAGCCAGGGGAACGGGGAACCTTCCGGAAAACTCCCCCATCGGGTCTGGCCATCTAGCATTTAACAGGTTGCGAATAACTAAATGATGCTGCTTTTTGCTTGTTGTGTACAGTACGTGTAATAGAGCCATGTGCTGAGCCTGCCGCAGTCCTGTTATACTGCTATCAATGAGCAGTAGCTCTCTAATTCCATTCTAATCAGCTGCAGTTTTATTTGGGGGGGACACTCATCGTAGCACCTGGTCAATAAGTATGAAAACCTTTTCCCCTAGCCTCAATTTATGTCCATGTTATATGGTTCTTAGGGCGGGGATGGGAACAACGTGCTGAGTGGTGATTGGATAAGCAGAACAGAACCAATGTGTGAATTTAGCCAATTACATCCAAGATTAGCAAGAATTACATCTAATGTGAAACAAACATCATCAAAACATGGGAGATTAAATATGGACACTTTTAGTACATTACAATAGTACCTCGTTTTACATCGATGTACGTCATGCCCATGTCATGTGGTTCCTCGGGGGGGGTGGGAACACCGTGCCAGGAAGTGGGAAGCCAGTCCGGTGCCGTTTGTGGCAAGAGGTGCCCCGAGCTCAAAACTTAATGTCACGTTTAACAGAAGTTAAAAATGTGTTTGGAAAAATAAGCGCCAAAGCTCAAATTATGGAAACGTCTGGTACGTTGCAAAAACTAGAAGCTTTGCTTCGCACCACTGTTGTCAATCGTCCTTAACAGCTGACAGAAACGACCAACCCCCCCCCACACCTCCCCACCCCACCCCCCTTCTATGGTCGCGAGCACCCTTACCAATAGCTTTCCTGTGTGAAACACTGTATTGTTTTCTATTGTGCTGTATGTTATTCCAACAGTAAGGTTCCATTGGGTTGGGGGCTCACCAGGCTTGGTCAGGTCAGGCAGGCTGTAAAGGCATGGGGATTAGCTGGGCTTGGGCTTCATTTCTAGTCCGACGCAGATCTCTACTGAGGAACGTCTTAAACTTTGTGCACGATGTATAATTTAAGCATGCAGTCTTTTTTTTGGCAACTTGAGATACTAATTTATTAATTAATCTGCCACACTTTATTTTTTCGACGTACAAGGTCATCTTGTCAAATGACTATCCTTGAACACAGAAGTTACTTAAATTGCAAAACTGGGACCAGAATTCAGAATCAGGACCATGAATACTTTATTCTTTTTTATTAAACTTTAAACTTGTCAGCGGCAAATTGTACAAAACAGCTTGTTTCACGACGGGTGGTGTGACATAGCCTGAGGGCTAATGAACAGCGCTGTTCTCTAATTGAAGTGAAGTATAAAATTAAAGAGAAAAAGGATAAATTGCCAAAAACCTGAAAGAACAGAACACTCCTGAAAGTGAACTACAAATCACAATGTGTTGGAACTGAATCCAAGCTCTAACCACAGCAATAATTCTGAAATGTCAATGCAGGGTTTGAACTTTTTTGGACCTCTCACTTTTTTTAGCAGCTCTTCCACACCTGTCATCACCTGTCTGCCAATTAACTCTCTGAAGAGTAGTTTTCAAAAGTGTTCTGGAACTTTGATTTCAGTTACCAGTGGTGGCTGTGACTGTTACATCAGCATTAGAATGTTCAGTTAAGGACATTCTAATCACACATTTGTGATCTTACACACCTTAAAAGGTATGCTCTGTTGATCTATATTTGTATGCGATGAATGCTCTCAGTTGGGTGAACCCCAGACGTCTGAACTGCACGCCTCTTCACACACAAGAGCTAATGGTTTATTTTAATTTTAAAATATTTTAATTTAATTTTAAGTCCACGATCTTTAATGCAAAGGAAAAGTTTTTACAATAGCAAACATATTGATTGTACCAGAAGTCCCCACCATGAGTGGGGTTTCCAGGAAATAAGAGTACTCCAAAGAATTTAGACATTCATTTCACAAAGTGAACATCTATCTAATTGCAGCGAAGAAAGCTGGATTTTGCAGTCCAAGAATTTTTTTTTCCAGACATTGAAAAAAAGCTTTTAAAGATGTATTAAGCATTCTAATATGCTAGGAGTTGGAAGGATAACTCATCTCTAAGGCTTGCATCACAGAATGCTGTGACTCAGCTCCCAGGTTTTAAAGGGGATAAAGGATTTTTTTAAGCATAAAGAAATGTGATGCTTCCTAAGGCCATGAAACGCAGCCATGACTGAGAAGCTTAATTGGGGAAAAGAGCAAATATTTGGACTCAGCTGTCAGGCCGAGTTAGCCGGCTGCAGCTGTACACAGGGGGGCAAATGGTTGCTCGGAATCTTACAGGCTTTTACGTCAGATCTCTTTAAAATGTAAAATATAGATTTTTTAAATTTTATTTCTTGAATGATTACGGTCGTCATAATTTATAATGCAGAGAAGCCTGAGGGACAAGACCAGGTTCTGCATGCAAACTGTGCCATCCTTTATGAGCAGGAAAGTAATGCACAAATAATTCTGGTACATATGTGTGTAACATATTACGTTGGACCTGCGCAAAGCACATAGCCCCGCACACAGTTACAGCTGTCACATGCATTCAGACTGCGTTAGAAAACCGCGATTGGCTGCATTTTCCCGCTAAGCGACCAGTCCACCCGATTCCCAGCATCTCGTTCCTTCAGCGGCACAGAAGGGGAGCAAACAATGGAGCCGCCGGGGTGTAATCTTTTGGGAAACGATGGTGACGGAGTCGGGCTGGAGCTGGAGCAGGCCGGCCGGGCCGAGGGCCGGGAATTACACCCCGCCGGTTACCTCCGCGGCTCTGAAGGCCTTTAACCGCCCCCCCTCACCCTCACCCCCCCTCACCCTCACCTCCCCCCACCCCTCACCCCCCCTCACCCTCACCTCCCCCCACCCCTCACCCCCCCTCACCCTCACCTCCCCCCACCCACCTCCTCTCTGTGTGCGCCTTCTCACCCCCCCCTCACCCTCACCTCCCCCCACCCCTCAGCCCCACCCCTCCCCCCCACCGCCTCTGTGTGCTTGGCTCATACACTACAGCCTTCTCTTTTTCAGCCCTCCCCTCTCCCCCCATCACCTCCCCCCTTCCTTATTTGGCAGGCTGCCTCTTTTCTGTCCATCTCCCCTTTGCTCCATCGAAATGTGACAGAGCCATGAATGATCGCACTTCATTTTTATTTATTTTTTTATTTTTTTATTAGTCGGTGAGAATAAATGACTTTGTGCCCTAGACTTGAGAGGGTCTGGGTTTATGGGGCAAAGAGGGCAATTGTGCAATTCCACTGGCTTTGATTACAATGATGGGTTATTGTCTTGATGATCAAAAAAAAAAAAAAATAAGAAGCAATTTAAGGTGAGGGACATTCTAAGGTAGGGTTGTCAATCTTTGGCCTGTTGTGCGGTCTCACCCAGGTTGCTATCAGTTTCTGGAATACACACTTATCCAGAACAACCTTCAACAGCTTCACTACAGTTATGCCCAGAATCTTAATCCTGTACAAAACAGCATTTGCATTATTCCGGTTAAACTTGTTAAAAAGAACTCATCCATGCCATACCTACATAAACATGTGTTGCAGTGGATCAAAATAATGACAATAACAGACTGACTTGGCAAACTACAATGCCCAGAGACCTAGCGAACTACAATACCCAGAGACCTGGTGAACTACTGTACCCAGAGAACAGGTGTGCTACCAAACCCAGGGATCTGGTGAACTACAATACCCAGAGACCTGAGAGCTACTGTACCTAGAGATCTGGTGGACGAACGTACCCAGAGACCTTGTGAACTACATTACCTAGAGACCTTGTGAACTACCACACCCAGAGACCAGGTGAACTACCATACCCTGAGACCTGGTGAATTACCATACCATGAGACCTGGTAAACTACAATACCTAGAGACTCAGTGAACAACTGTAGCCGGCAACCTGGTGAACTACAATAGCTATAGACTTGCCAGTATGAGGTATGGTGTGTTTCGCCTGCTAGCTGGTCACATTTATCCTTTGAAGTGCTAATGATGCCATTGCGAATGACTGGCTGACAGATGTAGAGCTTTCAACAAGCAGCCGTGAAGATAAAATTACTTTTCATAATGTTTATGGCGCATTAAAATGACAGACTTTTATTTCCAGGCATATTCCTCATTGCTGAAATGTACAGTAGATGCTGATTAGCGTTTTCAACTCAAATAAAACAATTTGGAAATGCTTTTTTAGTGAGTTGAGGCAAGAGCATAAACTAAAAACATAAACATTGCCCGTCTTTACTAAATGTTAAATTATTTGTATAGTCGCCCTTTTCTCTAGAAGATTAGATTTTCTTGCACACTGGTACTGTATGTTTGATGAAGGTGCAGAGATGATGTGTGCAAGGAAAATGCTGTATTTGGAAGATGGCATATAAAGACATAAATTTCATTTTATTAGTCTACCAATGCCTTTTTTCAACATACGACAGGTAACCACATACAGTCTCTCACTATGCATAGTGCACAAACACACAATTGCACCATATTTTTTAGGCCTGTCCCTATGAGTTATTCTAGATTCCTTTTTAGCATAACGCCAGTACTTGCAAAAAAATAAATAAATGAAGAGGTGAAATGTAGAGCGGTTCTCCCGGCTGATAAGTTCACATGGGCTGATAATGGGAATGTACTCCGAGGCTGACTGAGGGTGGACACACCCCGCCCCCCGCCCCCCCCCCCCCCCCCCCCCCGACCCCCTTGGCATACACACAAGCACCGTATCAATGGATACACACCGCTTTTGTGCATTTATTTACTGGTTAGCGCAAGAAGACCTGAAGACCCCTCTTCCCTCTCTCTTTCTCCCTCTCTCTCTCTCAGTCAGTTCTACTTTTCCATTTTATTTTTGGGTGAGTCAGGGTTGGGTCCTGATTGTCCCTCGGGTTGTGGCAGGATGAGGTCATGTGCACTGCAAGTGGGGTGTTGACTCTTCCTCTAAAAGATCTCTCTCTCTCTCCCTCTCTCTCTCTCTCTCTCTCTTTCTCTCTCTCTCTCTCTTTCTCTCTCTCTCTCTCCCGCTCTCTCTATCTATCAAACCACATATTTCTGCATCTCCATTTTGCCAACCTCTCTTTCTTGCTTCTTTTCTTTTTTGTTGTAAATGTTTTTTCATTATAATTGCTTAAAAATGGCAATGCCTTTAACTCCAGTTGATCTCAGTCTGAAAATAAATTATTTTTCTCTCTCTGAATTCAATTTCAAAGTGCTTTATCGGCATGACAAATATAGGCACTTATGTTGCCAAAGCAGAGGTTACAAAATACAACTATATAAATATGAATGCTAGGTTGTGGATTAATTATTATTTTTAAATAAATAAAATAACCTATACAAAAAATGGTAGTAAGTGATGTTAGGTGTGTGCATGTGTGTGTGTCTGTGCGTGAGTGAATGCGTGTCTGCTTGTACGTGTGTGTGCTGTGTGTGCATGTGTGCGTGACGTGGTCACACATTGTCCCTCAGAGTACGGCAAGAGAACACAAATTGTGCAGCTATTATGCAGCAATATTTTTTCCTCTAATAAGAAGGGTAGTCTATCTCTCTCTCTCTTGCTCTCCCTTCCTCCCTCTCTCGCTCCCGCTCCCTCCCTCTCTCTTTCTCTCTCCCGATATATCCGTTGCCTTGCGTACAGTAATGGCGTGCTCAGTGATAAACGTTTCGCCGTTCCACCCCCTGCCCCCCCCCCCCCACCCCCCACCCCACCCCACCACCACTTGCACTGGCTCTTTTCCCACATCAGCGTTCAGTCCTGAACACGACGGGGTCCCAGAGAGAGGAGGTACTGTACAACCCCCCCCCACCCGCTGAAGTGCTGTGCACCAACCGCTGCTGACTGAGATTAACACTTATCTTCCGCGGTCGCCAGACTGCCCAGTCTGCAGTAAATGAATTGGACGGGATGGCTGGCGTACGGATTCGAACCCGTGGCACCCGCCACGGCACAAAGGTCATGCACACCGTATCAGTCACTCTCGACAGAACTGTCTGTCGCAGCTCAGGTTGGCCTCAGCGAAATTGTGCTGGCGGTAACATTTTGGGAAAAAAAGTTTTAAAGTTGAAGACGTGTCTGAAATGGAGGGGTGGCAAGGGGGGGGGGGGGTGGCGGGGGCTTGGTAAGCATATTCATGACACATCTCTCCACGCTGATTTACAGGGCTTAAAAAGTTTTAAAATTGAATGATGCTTCTTTTTGTTAATGCCGTGGGAGGAAAAACAGAAAAAAAGGAGTAAATGTAAATTGTTCAGAAGCGATAGATCAGTGGGCCGTTCCTGCCCTCCTTCTGAGGGGACGGGTGTAGAGGAGCAGAACACGAAGACATACGGAAGTCTAAATGAAAGACCTTTGTCATTTCTTCTTTTTCCTTCTTTTACTTGCATCAGTTCATCCGCAATTTCACAGATGTTCTTTTTCTCTTTCTTTTTTTCAGCCACACTCTCTGCATCCTGTAAAACTACAATTAGAGCAGAAGGTAGATTTTCACTCCATATTTCATCTGAATCGAGTTCAACCCTTTTGAAGAAAAGGGCTTTTTTTCTTGGAATGTTTCTCTCTTTTTTTTTTCAAAATTCAGTGTTCTAGAACTCCACTGCTTGCAGTCACCAGCAGCGATTGTGACATCAGCATTAGAATGTTCGGTCGTGAACATTCTAATGACATATTTGTGACCTCAGGCCTTAAAGGCCTTGATGCAGCTTTCGGCCTGTGCTGCGTAAGATGATCTTTGCCTGTGTCTTTAAGGGAAAGGTCTGGGACGAGGACAAGTCTCCTGGCTGGGCTACTGGCAGATCCTTCCTTATTAAGAACAGTAATCACTTTAATAATTAATCGCACTCCGGGTGCTTCGTATTAACAGTTTAATTAATTTAATTGCCTCGGTTTATAGAGTCTGCCTTCGTACTCACTGGGATTCGGGGACTTATGAAGTTTTTTTCCTGAAAAGGGACAAATTGAAGAAAACACGGACAGCACACGGTATCTAATGAGAAAGAAAATCCTCAGAGCTAGAAACGGGAAAATGAGTCCAGGGGATTTGAGCAGATCTTCGGATATTTGGTAAACATCGTCAAAAAATGTATATATTACTTGTATTGCTCTCACAACACCTGAAATTGCTATTTGAATGGTTGGAGTTGCATTCTCCATGGAGCACTGAGACATGTTGAACATGACATCCCATAATATACTTCTGTCTGATGTGTTCCGCCTAGATGCTCCACAAATGGATCTGTTTTATTTATTCATTTATTTATTTGTTTATTTATTTACTTGGCGAAGGGGGTGTGTTTGCCTGTCCTTTAACGTTGAAAACCGCTCGATAAAATGTGACTGCGTGAGCACACGGCTCAGAGTCAGGTTCGTGGAAGAATTCTCACACTGACACGCTCGCGAGTTTTTATTTATTTCTAGAGAGCCATATGAATAGATGCAATCATAGATAATTACGGTATGATATTGCATAAATGCACATATATGCCTTTTGTTCAACAAGAAGTGTTATTGAGTGGATGTGGGAACAAAAAAAAAAATCAGCCATTGTCTATTCACATTCTGTTTCTACGGCAACTGAACATAATTAGAACTGTAGGTAGGGAGGGGGGTGCTTAAATTTCCAGAAAAAATTACAAGCTAACAAAGGCCCACAAGGCTTTCTTTACCAGCTTCTCAATGCATTTTCAGTACTTTGAAAAACAGAAATACAAAAAAAAAAATTTAACAACAGTCAGGCTTGGGGTCAGTTCCATTTCAAATCTGTCATTTTTGGAAATTAACTGAAATTCAGTTAAACGTAGAAAATGGAACATAAGTAAATAAATAAAAAATCAGGTCACTCAATTTCAAGTACATTTTTTAACTGAATTGGGAATTGACCCCAGCCTTGGTGATAGATCACAGAACCAAAAATAAATAAATAATAAAAAACAAAGAGCTCCATTTTTCTTCAAAGTACCTACATTCCTCACTTGGAAGAGGTGTTGAATTCACGGTGGTATTTTTATTCTGTAGGTAACCTCAAAGTGAATTTTCAGTTTGCATCACTCGCTGGGCACCAACGCTACAGCGGATCGATTTTAAAAGTGGTCAGTGATGCATGGTTCTCTCTGCGTGTACGTCACCAGTCAGAGAGTCACCACTGATGATTCAGGAAGGGAATTGAAATTTTAACAAAAATAATAAAAAATCCTCGTTGAGCTTTTTGCCATTTTTTCATTTCAGTTAACTTCCAGAATTTCCAGAATAATAACAAAAACATTCTGGAAGGTTCCAGGGCAGTTGACGTTTCTTTGCTCTGATGTTCCCAAGCCCAGGTTCTTGCACTGGGAGGGCCGGTGCAGGAACAGACAGGGGTGCAGCCGCGTTTTTGGCAGCTGTCAGATGTCTCCGCTGCCCCCCCCCCCCAAAGCCCAGGAGGGTGGGGGGGGGGGGGGGGGGGGTGGTGGGGGCTGTCAGGACATTGGACAGCGGCAACCTCACCTGAGACTGGGCACATCTGAGGTTGACTGGTAATCAGCACAGGTGTTGCCTGCTGCCCCTGTCAGGACAGATATAGAGAGCCAGGCCAGAATTCAATCAGCATCCATCCTCAACTTTCACTTCCAAAAGGGTAAAAGTTTTGACTTGTACAATAAAATAAAAGTGTTCTTTAAATTTTTTTATTTATTTATTTTCAAACACAATTTGTGGTTGGTAAACTTGCTGTACGGTGTTTGTGATCTTAAAGCACATTTAATTCTTATCTGAATCTTTGCCACAACCTCCGAAGGAGAACTGACAATTTAAATTTAAGGATGTTTTTTTTTTTCCACTACTTGAAGGAAAATAAAGTGGCCACTGGCCAATTTCCTCGGTATTTGGTGTCTGTCTCATGCACCAACTGATGTGGCTGTCACACCTAGTCTCACACTGGGGAAATAAAACTGGCATGCTGGTGCGTTTTACCTTCAGAGGGGAATCAGTTCAGAAACATAATCAATAAACTTTAACCATTTAAGGTGCAAGAACACAAATATGTGATCAGAATGTTCTTAGCTGAACATTCTTAATGCTGATGTAACAATCACTACTGGAAACAGAAAGCAACAAGGTTCCAGAACACTGACGTAGAGTTTTGAAGAAAAAAACATTCCTACATCTTCAATGGGCTAACATGCTTATACTCAACTTTAAATAAATAAGAATTACTTAAGATTCCTGGATTGCTCTCATCCTCTCCTTATTTGAGTGTGTATACATATAAGCCTGGCAATTCAGCCAGGATTGAAGTATAGGTTAATATACATTATTAACAATATAACACTGTCATCTTAATAAAGGGCTCTTATGAAGAGGGAAAGGGCTGCTTTGCACTGTGATTCGTCCTGTCTGTGTATTTCCTGTCCTTTTCACAGTACTGGCTTCATACAGAAAGCTGATTGGTTGTCAAAGCTCACCTACAGGCACAGCAAACCAGTGTTTTTTTCTTGTTATTGTGTTTATTGAGGTTTATTTTCTTGTTTCACACTTTCATAGTTGCGTTTTTGTGTGTGTGTGTGTGTGTTTTCCTATTTGTATTTGTGTTTTATTATTTGTTACTGTGTTTTCTGATTTGAATTTGTATCGCACTGAATTTGAACCTCTCAGCCACCGTACTATTACACCCTTTTTGTCTCAGTGTCTCGCCTTGTCTTCAAATGTTGCCAAAGTTGAAGGAAGAAATATTGGGTTACTCTTCTGGGCGATCCAGGCGCGAGGGGGGAGGGGTTCAGGGACGTTGGGGCGGAATCCCGTACCGAAAAACTCTTTGAAAGTTCCCAAAGTCCCCGCGGTTGAGTTTAGCCCTTTTTTTCTCTTTTCTTTTTTAAGGAGGGTGGGAGACGGTTTCTGCCGCGGCGGCCGGTGTGCTTGAGGAGGTATGAAATGAATTTCATTTCCCTTTTTATTCCCTTCTTCTCCGCCGCTCGCCCAGGCTCCCGGGCCAGGGGCCCCGTCGGCACGGAGATACCGCCAGTGTCCCGCCATTACAGGGCTAATCTATCCATGACAGCGTTCAATTTTCTCCGGGAATTTTTTCTGGCGAATTATAACTGCCCCCCCCCCCCTTCCCCCGGCCCCCAGAAAAGAACAAACGGACCCCATCCCCCCCCCGCCCCAAAATGAACAAGAGGGCTCTAGCCACCCCCCCCCCCCCCCCCACTTCCCACCACCCCCCAAAACGAATAAGCGGGCCCTACCTTTGATTTTGCAAGCTTGGATGCAGGGGAGTGTCTTCAGATCGCACTGGTCTTTGACACCTTTCCATTGGCTCAGAGTGGAAATGAGCGATTGGTGAAAGCGTGGCCATTCTTTTTGGTTGCTATAGGGAAATGCTGCCGTTGCTATAGCGAAATGCTACCGTTGCTATAGCGAAATGCTGCCGTGTATGTATCCTGTTTGCCGAGTTACGCTAACAATGTCTTGTTTGCAAATAACATGCTCTTTTGATAATTAGCAGGGCTGATCTCTGCATTTTATGTCTGGACAGTGAGTCTGTCTCAGTATTCAAAACATTTTAATGCATTATTAACTTGCGGAAAATGTTGATGTTTGATGTTTTCCTCTGCAGTAGCCTGCTTTCGACATAAACAGAGCCCTTCGAAGAACAAAACTGGGTTTGTTTATTTTCGTCACAGACTCCCTTGACTTAATTGTCTTGAAATATATTTTTTCTTCTTCTGAATAGGTATATCCTAAATGCTTTATTCAAATAGTTATTATAAGCGTGTCATGGCTTTTTTTTTTTTTTTTTCAAATTTATCGAGTGAGCGTTGTGCTTTTTCTGTTACAGGATGTTAAGATTAGGTCAGCTGCACTTCTTCATGGGCATACTGTAGTAACCCCTTACCCCACCCCCCCCCACCCCCACCCCAACACACGAGATGTGTAGAGAATCACAGAACAAAACACATGGGGAATAGAGATAGTTTGCAACTCCATTGATGTGAAAAATGAATAAATGATGAATATACTAATTTGGAAAAAAATTATAATCCATTATTTATTTGGAACCATAAAGCCTTATCTTTTTTTAAATAGGGTACTGGCATTTTTTAAAGCTCTAAACCTTGGGCGAATAATGTGTTCTCAAACTAGTGGTGGTTGGAGTCACATTATCTATTGATTTTCTTCTTTCTGATTATGTATTCTGAAAGATACATATAATTTTCAGAGGTCTGCTCTCTTTGGCCTCGTTTGAGAACTGTTTCATTTTGTTCTTCTCTTTCTTTACATCGTAAATATTTGAATTTTGCAACGTGGTATCCTTGCACTGCAGCAATGCTAATAAGGAGCTTCATAAGGTGTAATTGTATTGTGCTGTTATTACTTTGACTATTGGCTTCATACCGATAGTCAAAGCAGGGCCAAAATGGCTGCACGGTGAGTCCATAAATCTGCGGTCGCCTATCACTGAGGTTCACTGTTAGCAAGAGGAAATAAAAATATAACAGAAGAAACAGATGTGATAATCAAGTTAAAGTGGACGACCCACCGAAACATATTCCTCGACTCGCAATATACCGACTGCCCTTGTAATTAAGGGGTCTCCACTCACCCTAAAAGAGGCCCCCGTTCTTCTGGGGCCCGCGGTAACGGTCGTTGCAGTTCGTTGCACTTCGTTTTGCGTCGTCCCCGTACGTAACTTCAGAGCACTTTCGTACCCCAATAAAAAACAAGCGGGCCCCAAAAAAACAGCGAGGTGGCACGGGGAACACCTGGGCCGTCTTTACAACCGCAAGACCATCTGCGCTCTCGTCCTTACAGTGAAGAAGGAACGCAAACGCGTCCTCAAGAAGCCGGGTGAGAGCACGGGCGAGGAAGGGCTGCTTTTTTCCTCGTTTAGAACTCCCCGGAAGGCAACGGTAACAAGAGAACACAATCGGACGAGGGCCAGGCGAGGCGGTTTCTTTTCCCTCAGACTTATGAGAGCTCGCAGCCAGAAGAAAAACACTGTTTTGGTGCTGTCACAGCAAAGCCACAACATCGTTTCTCTTTGTTAGGTGGCCTAGGTTTGGTCCAAGTTTTTTCCTATCGTTAGATCGAGCTATTTTTAGAGGAGGATTTTTTTATTATTTTTTATCTGAGCTAGGTATTGTGGGAGTCCCACCAGGATCTTATTTGGGACCTCTACTTTTCCATAAATTATTTTACATTACATTTATTTTGCAGACACTTTTATCCAAAGTGAAGTACAATAAGCGCATACCGAAGCTCATTGGAACAACTGCAAAACACAGGTCTGATAAGGTACAATACTCATAATGTAACAGTTATCCATAGCCAGGAACACATTAAGTCCAGTTCACACAGTAAGCATAGGCTAGAGAGAGACGAAATGCAGACCCCTAAGGACCCTCTCTTACCCCTCGATCTGAGATTGTGAGGCTCATCCGTGCACCAGAGTGTGATGCCTTAACCCGATGAGCCCCCCAGCAGCACTCCCCAATTTTGTCAGGAGGAAATCTTCATCTGGAATCACCACTGGACCCCCCTTTACAGCGTACAATGCTGAATTTACTATCCTCTACTACTCTCAGAAATCATGGACTCTTTTTTCTCCCTAGAGATTAGCAGTCTTAAAAAAATGTTTTAGTAAATATTATATATATGCCCTTTCTGACTCAGGAAGTCAGGAAGTCACTGTACAAAAAGAAATCAAGTAACGTACAAGCAGAAAACTACTAGAACTGGAGGACGCTCCCCAAGTATCACCCGGCATAATTCAGCCAAGATAAAATGGCTGTGCTTGATGTCTGATTTTTTAAATTTTTAAATTTGTTTTATTTTATTTATTATTTTTAATTCATACCCACCACATACTCATCCGGCGTTTTGTCGTTTTGCGTGTCGAAGCGAAGCGTGGGGCTGCCCTTCGTGGCGGCGCTGACACGATTTGGACGACTTCTTTAGAGCGCTGTCATGCTCCCCGAGCATGTGGTGGAACCTTCCAGAAAAAAGCCCCCCCCCCCCTTGGGGGAAAGAGGCTCTTTAGAAGAGAAGCTCGCATTAAAATTTCAATATCATTCCACGATGTTGCTCTTTTAAATTTCATTTTATTTTCTCTTAAAAGCGAGGCCAAGAACTGTTTGACGTTTTCTATTATTTTATTTTATTTTATTTTTTTTCATTTTTGAAAGGCAGCCCTTGTTAACAAATTCAAATGAGCCTAATTGTCAGTGGTTGCCAAATGGCCGTTTTGGAGGTGGCGAGAGGATTGGGGGGGGGGGGGGGGTGTCACCAATGTGAATCATTTTTCAACGAGCAACGGACCCTTTTGCGGTACAAGCACCGCTAACCGCTAACACAAACCCTAACCCGTGCTGACGGTGGACGTCACGGGCTCCGCTACTGTAGCAAAGGGTGACGTCGTTCGGCCGTCTCCTTATTAATATTATACGCGGGCCAGAGGCATGGAGATCGTGGGGGAACTTGTCAGTTACCCGAGGGAACAGACTTCAAGCTTCGGACGCTCACATATTGAGTCGTGTCAGAAGACCTGACAGTTGCCTTGACCAAAAGGGCTGGGGGTGCTTTGTGTTCAGAGAGAGAGAGAGAGAGAGGGAGAGAGAGAGACGGAGAGAGAGGTAGAGAAAGAGAGAGATGGATAGACGAGAAAGAGAGAGAGAGTGAGAGAGAGAGAGAGAGAGAGAGAGAGCTGTGAATTGCAAGTGCATGCCCTGTAGCAAACCTACGTCTGAATTAGAGAATAATAAAGAACACACCGTCAGAAGACAACTACACTCTATCAATGACGGATTGATGATCTTCCCGAACGTCACGGAAAATATTGCTAAGGACATTCAATTTTCATGCAAATGGACGACGGCCAAAATGAGCTGCAATCAAGGAGAAACGAAAGGAGTGGTGGGGGGTGGGGGGGGGGGGGCGAAACTGTCTGACGTGTTTTAAAATTCATAGATTTGCTATTCCACGTCTCTCCCCACTACGCTTTTGAAGGTCGTGAAGAAGGAGAGAGAAATAGAGAGAGAGAGAGAGAGAGAGAAAAATATTCCATTTGCTGGAGAATGAGGATGAGAGATAGCATGAGGCACATCAGGAATCCACGGCCTGGGGCTATTTTTTTCCTGATCAAGTTCCATCTCACACATCATCTGAAGAAAAAAAAGGGGGGGGGAATTAAACATCATTTTCATTTTCACGAGCGCTTGGTTTCGGTTTCCCGCGATTGGGGATCTTTGAAGATGCGAGAATCTTCACCGCAGACTCGCCCGTTCGACGGTCTGTTCAGCGACCACTTTGGGCCTTTCGTTTCTTGTTTTCTTTTTAATACTTCACTTATTATGCTTTTTAAAAGATACGATGTTTCTCAAACAATAGATTTAGCGTTGTCCCGGTAACCGCCTGCCCCTTATCCCACGTGTCAATTAAGAATCCGCGGTAACGCACAGGTAGTTACCTGAGATGAGCGTCATTTCGCCTGTTTAAAAAACTGTATTTTGAATTAGGCTGGGCTCATTAAAAAGGAGCCCTTTCCTTGTTAGATGTTACCCTTGTAATTAACGAGGGACCGAATATAAGCGGCAGAATATAATGAGGCCAAAATACGCTACATGGCCAAAAGTATGTGGACACATGACATCCAACATCTCATCCAAAATTATAGGTATTACTCTAACATGGAGTTGGTCCACCCTTTGCTGCTATAACAACCTCCACTCTTCTGGGAAGGCTTTATACTAGATGTTAGAGCATGGCTGAAGGGATTTGCTTCCATTCAGCCAGAAGAGCATTAGTGAGGTTGGGCACTTGATTGGGTGATTAGGCCTGGCTCGCAGTTGGCTTTCCAAATGATCCCAAAGGTGTTGGGTGGGGTTGAGGTCAGGGCTCTGTGCAGGCCAGTCAAGTTCTTCCACACCGTTCTTGACAAAACCATTTTTATATGGACCTCACAGTGTGCCCATTTTTGGCTCTGGCAAACATGACCACAACACAAATACATAAAAGTCCATAAGCAAATGAACTTGGCTAATGACCTACCTAATCAGTATTATTTTCTGATTTCCTCTTTATTTTAATTTTTTTTGGCCATTTCACACAGAGTAGCTGCGGCGTTTTCAGACCGGAAGCGGTATCGATGTCGCTAATCACGTCGAACACAACGTATTTACTACCAATTATTGATTATGTCACGGCCAACGCACTTGCCGCCCTTGAAGTCGGTGTGGGGGGTTCGAGTCGAGCGAACCCGTCGCCTAGGCGATGGGGAGAAACCAACGGTGCGGTCAGTTCCTCGGCCACGTTTCCGTGGCTGGAGGTGTGTGAAGGGGGGGTGGGGTGGGGGGGCGGGGGCTGTTCCTGCTGTCTGCTTCGAGCGCAAACACAGTCTGCCCTGAGGTCATCTCGAATTACATCGGGCTCTGGAAATACGCCCATCCTTCTCTCTCACCCGTCTCTCCCTCACTCTCATCTACATACAGTATATCAACCCTTTTTTCCAGAGTTTTCTATAAACCAGCCCGCCTCGGGCCGGAGAAATTGGTTGGTTCGAAGGGAACGGGTACTTGCCGTAGGGTCCTTTTTTCTGAGGTTCACGGCCCAGGACCCCCCAAAACCCAGAGTGGCCCCCAGGCACCGGGAGAGGTTTGTCCCAGCTCACCTGTCTCAAGAGAGGAGACACTAGGACACTGCCGTTGTACCCTTGAGCAAGGTACTTAACCTGCATTGCTTCAGTATATATCCAACTGTATGGATGCAGTGTAAATGCTGTGAAAAAAGTTGTGTAAGTCGCTCTGGATAAGAGCGTCTGCTAAAGGCCTGTAATGTAATGTGATGTAATTAATTCAGGGTTGTTGACCACTGGATGTTCTCTGTATCCATTCTGAATTCATACCATTGCCGCAGGTTGGCATAGCCAAGATTTAGTGCCGTTAGCATTCAGTACATTAGGTTCACATGTTCTTACAGGACTAGGAAAACTGTGAGCCAGACCTAGTGCTGTTGCTCACGCGACCCGGGTGAACTCGTGTCCCCAAAACGCTCAGCGTTACTCTGAATAAGAGAGTCAACGGAGTGAACGCTGCGCGATACTAACGCTGTGTGATGCTAAACCTGTGTAATGCTAATGTTGTGTAATGCTAACACTGTGTCATGCTAATGCTGTGTGATGCTAAAGCTGTGCGATGCTAACGCTGTGTAATTCTAACGTTGTGTGATGCTAAAGCTGTGTAATGCTAATGTTGTGTAATGCTAACGCTGTGTCATGCTAATGCTGTGTAATGCTAATGCTGTGTACTTCTAACACTGTGTGATGCTAACGCTCTTTATTCAAGTGTCTGACGTCCATCTCACAGTCTGCACAGTCAGCACAGTGTGCTCACCTCTAAATCAACCCCCCCCCCCCCCCCCGTTTATCGGGACAGGCACAGTCGCCGTTAAAAGAAAACAGGAACATAAATAAATAAATAAATAAATAAATAAATAAATAAATAACGGGGTTTATGAGGTGCGCCCCTCCAGGTCTAACACAACAACAACAACAACAACAACAACGTGTTTACGGGATCGTTACCTTGACGATCTCGGAGCGGGAAGGCGGGCTCGCCCGTTCCTGTTTTCCTAAGACGTCGACGTCGCGGCGTGTCTGTCGATAAGCGCGCGCACGGCTCATTACGCTCGCGATGTTCCTCGACGCGGCCTTCCCTGGCGCTGGCTCCCGCGCGCTCGCGTGATAATGACCCGCCGGGCTGCGTTAACGCTAAATCAATTAAATAATAAAAGGAGGGAAAGGAGAGGAGAAGCTGCAGCACTGCGCTGATGATCACTTAACACGGTTACAATATTTTTTAAAAAATCAATGGTTGTGAGTGTGTGTTTGTGCGCATATGGGTGAGTGTGAGACTGCGTGTATGCATGTGTGTTTGAGTGTGTGTGTGGATGTGAGTGTGTGTGTGTGTGTGTGAGGTATGTGTTAGTGTGTGTGTGAGAGAGTGTGCATGTGAGTGTGTGTGTGTGAGTGTAAGTGTGTGTGTGAGTATGTGTCTGTGTGTGTGTGTGTGTGTGTGAGTGTAAGTGTGTGTGTGAGTATGTGTTAGTGTGTGTGTGTGTGTCTGTGAGAGTGTAAGTGTGTGTGGCTTGCATATGTGCGTGTGTGTGTGTGTGTGTTAGTGTGCACGTGTGTGAGTGTGTGTGTGAGTATGTGTTAGTGTGTGTGTGTGTGTGTGTGTGTGTGAGTGTGTGTGCGTATGTGTGTTAGTGTGTGCGTGTGCGTGTGTGTGTGTGTGTGAGTGTAAGTGTGTGCGTGGCCCCTTTAAGAGCAGGCGGTCGTTGTGTTGATGAAAGGGCAGCCCAGCCCCTGCGGTCTCTCTGCACCCCATTGGCAGAGAGCAGTTAGAAATACAGCATTCTAATGGTAACTTTATGATGTTGCCAGTGTGAGTCTACGACACACCAGGGGCCACTTTACCTCCAGCCTCTCTCTCTCTCTCTCTCTCCTTTTACATATCTCTCTCTCTCTCTCCTTTCCCCTTTCTCTGTATTGCCCTTTCTCTCTCTCCCCCCTCTCCCCCTTTTTTCCTTTTCCACATCTTTCTCTTCCCTTTCTCTATATTGCTTTCCCCCTCTCTCTCCGTGTCTCCCCTCTTCTGTGTACAACTCTCGCTTCCTTCTCTGTATCTCCCTCGCTCTCTTTCCCCTCTTTTCCCTTCCTTGCATTGCGCTCTCTCCCTCTCTCTCTCCCTTTCCTTTTCCACATCCTCCTCTCTCTTTCCTCCCATTTCCATGTATTGCTTCTCTCTCTCCCTCTCTCCTCAGCTGTGGATTTACGGGCGAGTTCGGGAAAAGACGGAGGCTGTAAATTTTCCTCCCTCGCTGAATAATTCATAGAGAGGCCCTATGACACATAAATAACAGATGAGGGCTCTGGCTTAAGAGATAAAAGCTGGGAAAGTGTCAGGCTAATTGACCATGATGGAAGTGTAATGGTGAAATATTTGATTGTGTTTTTGTGTGCGGCCAAAGGGAAACGTCAGGGAGAGAGAGAGAGCGAGCGAAAGAAAGAAATTGAGAGAGAGAGAGAGAGAGAGAGAGAGAGAGACAGGATTCTGGTTAATGCGTGAAGAGTGTGTGTGTGTGTGTGCGTGTAAGAGAGAGACCGTGTGTATTTCTGTTTGTGTGGGAGAGAGAGAGCTAGACAGTGTGAGTATGGTGTGTGTGTGTGTATGTGTGTGTGAGAGAGAGAGAGACAGTGGTAGGTGTGTGTGTGTGTGTGTGTGTATGAGAGAGAGAGTATGGTGTGTGTAGGTGTGTATTTCTGTTTGCGTGGGAGAGAGAGAGAGAGACAGTGTGAGAGGTGTGTGTGTGTTTGTGTGTGTGAGAGAGGGAGAGTGAGATCATGGTGTGTGTGATGTCTGAGTGAGTGTGAGGGAGGGAGAACATTTTCTCATCTTGTTACTGAGTACCACGCTGAAATCCTCCATGTTGTCTGTGCCACTTTACCCACAATCCTCTGCACTACTCTCTCTACCAACACTCCTCTGAGAAAAGGAAAGAACAAGGGGGATAGAGGAGAGAAAGGAGGGAGGATAAAGGAGGGAAACAGAGCTCGCACAGAACTCTCTCCTTGTTGACTTTGCCATTTTACTGTTATTTTCATCTCTGGCTTTCCGTGATGGATGCTGGCTTTTTGCAGCAAAGCAGCACGCAGTATTTTACCATTATTTCGCTGCTGTTTTCCAATTCAGAATGATGTATAGCACGCTCCGCGGTTAAATATCCCAGCTGATGATAAAACATATCCAATAATGCACAGCAATAACGCAGTAATGTGCGGCACACTGAGAAATATCTGTCTCTCTTCTCTCTCTTCTCTTCACAAAACTTTCCGTTTGCTGATTTGCTAGTTTTCCCACAGAGCAGAACTTTTTTTTTTTTTTTTTTTCCCCCTCCTTCGGTGTTATCGAGTGACACGACAGTGACCTCGGAAGCTGTACATCTTATTCTGTTTGACCTCCGGTGACCTCCAAGTGTCTCCGCGGTTCCCCAGGGGCCTGCTGGGCTGGGGGGGAAAGAGGCGAACGGGGAGAGAGAGAGAGAGAGAGAGAGATTTCTGCAACATTAATAGATCCTTATCTGTATTTCGCAATCTCTCTTTAAAAAAAAAACACCAAGAGCAGCGTGTCGACCAAGATTAAAAAAAAGAAGAAGAAAAAAAAAAAGATTTTGGATCGATCAGGTTTCAGGAGCCACAGCCTGACCTTTCGTGCCGATAAGAGGACGCTGAAGGTCAGGCCCGCTCATTTCTTGGGGGGGGGGGGGGGGGGGCGGTTGGGTTGGGGGGGGGGTGTGTGTCTCTGACGCGGACCCCCGGCTCCCCCCCGAACCTCGCAGGATCGAATGAAACCGAGAGGCCAGCGGATGAACCGATGGCTGTCAGCGTGACCTTTTTTGCAATGCATCGTGGGTCAAAAGTCAGAATATTTGCCGCTTTGAAGCCTTCCCCATGCGTCACTGCCTCGTTTGCGTCAGTTGACGGGGGGGGGGGGGGAGGGGTTGGCTAAGTGGCGGTGGCGGACCCGCCGGGGAGGGCTGACAGGACGATTTTTTTTTTTAACGCTGACGCCCCTCAGTGCGTTCTCCAAACGGACCCCGGTGAGATATGCACATACATGGCGACGGCGCGGACTGGGTGTGAAATGGCACGGCTCTAAATGGCGGCAGCGTGTTCAGTAATAGGTTTTGTCAGTCTGCCTGACCTGCCCACAACCCGTGAATCCCACATCCCACCAATGACAGAAGCGTTTATTAGCGAGTTCCCCCCGAACTCCCCAATGAGATTCAGCGCTTGACCTTTGTTATTGTTTTGGGTCCACCAGATGACGGGCTCCCTCCTTCTAGACAAAAGGCCTTGTGTGTGTGTGTGTCTGTGTGTGCATGTGTGTTTGTGCATGTGCCTGTGTGCGTGTGTTTGCGTGTGTGAGATTGAGTTTATGTGCGTGTGTGTTAGCGTGAATGTGTGTGTGCGCGTGTGTTTGCGTGTATGTGTGTGTATGTATATCTGTGTACATGTGGGTGTGTGTCTCTGTGTGTTTGCACCTGTGTGTGTGTGCCTGCGTGTGAGTGTGTGCATGCGCCTGTGTGTGTGGTTGTGTACACGTGTGTGTGTGTGTGTGTGTGTACACATATTCTTCGGATTGCATGAGCAACACCTTTGCAACATCTTCCTACAAGCCTTATGGATCATATTCTACAGTTTTTGAGAAGAAATAAATAAATGGAACCGTTTTTAACAGGGGAAGATTAGTCGCCATATCTGTCCTCTTCACATCAGGTCTGGAGCTGATTTAGATGATGTCAGCTCTTCTTTGGAATGGACACAATCTGTTTCTGCTGCATCGGTCACTCATTAAAGGGAGAGAGCTCTTGTCCCCTCGTCTGTATCTTTTACACTTTTTTATGTAAGCTAAAGTCAACGGGGTCCAAGCGCATAAAACAGGTGCGCTCAAATCTAGCCCTCGAGGCCAGTAGTGCTGCTGGTTTTCATTCCTGCCCTCTAATCAGGGACTGATTTAATCCTGGGACACCAGGTGAGTAAAAATCCTCCACCAATTAGTGGCATTAATCAGTCAATTAACTACCAGGTAAGAATGGAAACCAGCAGTACTGCCGGCCTCCAGGGCCAGATTTTGAGCATCCTGGCCATAAAGCAGCACTGATCTCTGCCAAACTTTGCCTTTCCGCTGCAGGGGGAAAGCACTTCTACGAACTGTAGAATAGCGAGGACAGGCACAAAATGTCTGTCTTAACAGTCCTCACATGTAGGCACACCAAGCAATGCAGGGGTTATAAATATACATTACCTCATGCGTTGATCAGCCGGGGCAAAAGGATAACCGGTCTCATAATTAATCAGTCTCATAAAATTAATTGTTACATGATGATTACGAATTTCAGCATTAAATATTAAAATAACCAATAGCGCAACAACATGCGTAATTTCTTGGAGGTATTTCATGTGGAAAGGGAAGCATTATGGGAGACAGAGTTTTAGACTAACTCGGTGATCTAAAAACGTAAAAACTGTGGCTCTTCAACGGTGTGAACTTCACAGAAGTGGAATTAATTTTACCCTCAGTAGTGTGTTTGTGTGCTCACATGCTTTTTGTTTGTTTGTGTGGATGTAGTTGGGGAGTGTAAAAGTGAGCGAGAGAGAGAAAGGGTTAGGGTTAGGGTTAGTTAGTTTTTTAAAAAAAATGTATTTATCTATTTTTGTTATTACTGTTGTTTTTACTGTTAACTCTTGCTTTGGCAACACTGTGCATGTCATGCCAATAAAGAAGCTTGAAACTGAAATTAAAGACTGAAAGGGAGAGAGAGGGGGAGGGAAAGGCAGAGGGAGGGGGAGCGAGAGAGAGAGAGAGCGAGAGCGAGAGATGCAATTTAATATCTGGCAATAGAAGCCGATCAGAAATACTCTGCTTACTCTCTGAGGACTGAGAGCGAATGAAAAGGAGGGAATTTACTTTAGTCTTGAGATTTACTGCTTGAGAGAGAGTGTGTGTGTGCATGCACATGTGTGCGTGTGTGTGTGTGTGTGTGTATGTCAGTGTGTGAGAGTGTGTGTGTGTGTGTGCGTGTGTCTGTATGTTAGTGTGTGAGAGTGTGTGTGTGTATATGCATATGTGTGTGTGTGTGTGCGCGTGTGTGTATGTCAGTGTGTGTGTGTATGCATGTGTGTGTGTGTGCGTGTGTCTGTATGCCAGTGTGTGAGAATGTGTGTGTGTGTATGCATATGTGTGTGTGTGTGTGTGTGTGTGTGCATGCACATGTGTGTGTGTCTGTATGTCAGTGTGTGAGAGTGTGTCTGTGTGGGTGGGTGGGGAAGGGGTCCTATTAACGCGCTGTCATTCTTATCATCCACACAGCACCTGCATTCTCCCCTGGTGACCCCCCCCCCCATTCTTAATCACCGCCTTAATTGCAGTAATTATCAGACACAGGTACTCAGCACACAATCAACAGCGCTGCACCCCAGGACCAGCGGGACAGCGGGGTAAACATTTTTAAAATATTGAAAAATATGCACAAAGGAATATCACAAATGTCAAATAAAGGCAAAAGAAGGTCTGCCCAAAGACTTGCGTACTGATGTCACTGCCATTTACTGACAGTAACAGCACTTGCTGCTAATGAAATGTCACTTCCATTTCTGATTTTCACTTTTTTTTTAATATCAATTTTTTCTTTTATTTTTTCCATTACACGATTTTTTACCTTGTGCACAGTTTCACTTTTGATTTCAGTGGAAAAATTGTGTTGTGTTTTCATAAATCTTCCCCCGAGTCTTCTCTGCTTGGGCTCATGTATATTCATAATAAACTAGCAGAAAAATAATGAAATAAAAGCATACAGTATACAATATAATCATGTAACTTGATGATGGAAAATGAAAATATCAGCCCAGGAGTCTGGGATTTGTCACGGAGAAGTGTTCGGCCTGCGTGCATCAGGTTATTGTAAGATTCATTTTTCCTATTTTCTGAAACAGCGTGAAATGGCGGGAATCGCGGCGTCTGTTCTCATTGTTCTAGCAGCGGCAGTTTTGTTCGGCCTCTCGTCTGTCAGCGACTCCGTTTGATGAAGACTTAACTTCTCGGTGACCCTGGGGGGGGGGGGATCCACCCCTGGCATGCTTTCAGAACAGCTCTGATGAAAAACCCTGGTTTTGAGAGAGTGAGACTGGCTGTGTTTGGTTATGCACACTTGCGTACTTGCAGACTAAACAGTACAGTCTTCCAAGTACAATAGGTACGTAAGCCAGCTTGTTTCCCAATTTTGGTTGGTAATTTCCTCATTTTTCATTTGGCTACCTTTCTGACCAGATCATTTGGTTTGGATAACAAATGCGGTCAAACTTCGAAGATTTTGCAGATAGAGGGGAAGGGTGAGGGGGAGCGTGAGGAAGAGACTAATAGTGAGAAAGACAGAGAGAGAAGGACAGAGAGAGGAGTAGAGGGAGAAGGTGACAGAGAGTGAGAAAGAGGGAGACAGAGAGAGGGACAGAGTGAGGAGGAGCGTGAGAAAGTGACAGAGTGAGAAGGACAGAGAGAGGCACAGAGAGCGAGGGAGAGTGAGAAAGACAGAGAGAGAGAGGGACAGAGAGAGGGGGAGAGTGAGAAAGACAGAGAGAGAGAGGGACAGAGAGGGGTGAATGGTGGCACAGAAGCTTTCTGCGGCTGGCCTGTAAAAAAACGGAGAAGAGAAATCAATATTTCAGCAGCACGGACTCTCAGGCCACTGCCAACGACAGCCAACATCATGAAAAGATATGAGAGACAGTGAAGAGCGAGAAATAGAGAAAGATAAGAGGGGAACCGTAAAATAAATGACACCTGAACCATTTCCTCTGGGGCTGCGCATGCACTGTGGAACTCACCTTCTTATTTTATATTATGTGTGTGTGTGTGTGTGTGAACTTGTAATACTACCTTTGTGGGGACCAGATGTCCCCACACGGATAGAAAGATGAGGAACATTATGCACTGTGGGGACTTTTTTCTGGTCCCCACAAGGTCAAGAGGCTGTTTTAGGGTTAGGACTTAGGGTTAGAGTTAGGGTTACAATTAGGTTAAGGTTAGGGTTAAGGTTAGGCATGTAGTGGTTGGGGTTAGGGTTAGGGTTAGAGGTTACGGAATGAATGTAGTCAATGGGAAGTCCCCACAAGGATAGCAATACGGGACAGTGTGTGTGTGTGTGTGTGTGTGTGCGTGTGCAGGTGGGTGTGTGTGTGTGGGGGGCGGGTGGGTGGGTGTGTGTGTGTGTGTGCGTGTGTGCGTGTGCAGGTGGGTGTGTGTGTGTGTGTGTGTGCGTGTGTGCATGTGTTCAGTTTTTATTATAATAGCCTATACGTATTTATACACATAGGTATATATACCTATGCACACCTATCATCATTAATATTTTAAAATTCCAAAGACTGGGGCCACCGAGTTTATAAACTCACGTACTATTTGCATGCTGCCTTTATCACATTTATTTATCATTCATTAAACTTTCATAAAGCTGCAAATTGGATTTGAAAGTACAGGGTAAGGGGTCGGGGGGGGGGGGGGCAAGCGATGCCGGGCAGTCTTGGGGGGTATAAAATTTTTTTAAAATGCTCTCGAGCCAAAGACACATTACGTCACTGCAGGACTCGCTCACTGACTGCGTGACATCAAAACCGGCCGCGACTTCGGGCCTTTCCGTTTCCTGTTTCCTGTTTCCTGCTTCCTGTTTCCCGTCGACGTGAGATGTGAGTCACGACAGGTCGCGCGTGCCAGGGCTGTCTACGCAAACGTCTGAGCGCAGACGATATATTTTCGTCGTTTCTCCAGCCCCAGACGTGCCGTCAGAGCTGACGTTAATAAAAAGGACGACGTATCTGCTCGACCCCGACCTCGGCCCGATGCTGTCGCTTCGACACTAAACCCAGAATGCATCCCACGACGGCGGTATTGAAGTGTTATAGTCGAGCTGTCAGTCCGTATTACAGCCTCTGCTGTCTCGTTCTCAGAACCTGGACGTTCTCTGAACACATATTTTTCATCACGCCGCGTCGGTGAATGGCTGTTGTGAAACAGATCGTTTGGCAAAGAGCCCCAATTAGATTAAATCTTACGATGTTCATGTATTGTTCTCCTGCCTTTTTTTGCTTGCGTGCTTTCCTGCTTGACGTATCTCTGCCATGTTAGATGGATTTATAAATATTAAACCCATGCATGTAGTATTTCAAATGCATGACGATGTCCAGCCAGTCAAAATGAGCTTTTGGTTTTAAAATTCTTTCTGTGGTGTATGTATTAGAAGGGGGTCTGAGTGTGATGGAGTGGGTGATTTTAGGTTTGGCTGTTGGTAAGGGGAGATGGAATATCTCCTTAAAGCCTTAGGATAGTGCTTTTTACGAGACTTTCATTGCAGAGCCTACATCAACCTGTCCAGAGTTCCCTCTGCTCACCGCCTCTCCTTCTTTCACTCCCCTTTCTCCTTCTCTCTATCTCCCTCTCTTTCGCTCACTCTCTCTTTTTATAAGAACATTTTTCTCTTTTTAAATTCCATTGAAAGTCCTTCTGCAGATTCTGGGGAATAGCACATTGAGAGGCCCCACCATTAAACTGGAGGAATCATGTTCGGGAGTTTTGGGGTTTTGCGCGGGCTCTTCTGCCTAAGAGCAGACCTTTGGAAAATCATCTACGGCAAAAAAAAAAAAAAAAAAAAAAATCCACCCCCTCATCACCCTTCCCAGAATGCATCTGCCTAAGCCTCTCAGAACGAACGGGAGGAAGCTCTGTGAGGTCGTCCCTCAGAGTCATTTCGAGCGTCGCGCCCGAGGAAGCCGCCAGAATGAATTCACTCTTCGCCTTACCGCCCCGGTCTCAGTCCCGCTTCCTCCTTACCGCTTCGCAAAAAATCTTCTCTTTTTTTTTCTTCCTCTCTCGACGGAACAATAGCACGAGGTGGCAGACGTGATTAATGTCAAGGAGCACACCCGCGCACGCATGACAGCACTGCTTTTCATCAGACGTTCATACAGGCCGTAGGATTATACGCTGTTAATCAGCAGGACGCTGCTTAATTCCTATGATTTTAGAAGCTTTCAAAAAGCAAAGTTGGGAGGGGGGGGAATATGGAGTTCTAGAAGACTGACTTAGAATTTTGAAAAAAGAAAAAAAAAACTGCTCTTCAAAAGGGTTCAGTGGACAAGTCATGAGGCGGATTGGAATGGGAGGGGAATGCTGACATGGGAGGTCCAGCAGCCTCCGTCAGACAGGCCCCCCCACCCTGAAGGCCACCGTCCCGTCCATGCCCACATACCCCCCCCCCCCACCACACATTCTCCCACCCCTCTTTCAAACTTCAAAACCAACCCCCCTGCCCATCAACCCCTACCCCGCCCCTCTTCTACCGCCGCCACCGCCGACATTTTTGGCCTTCTGCCCCCTCGGTCAGCTGGGGGCGGCAGTATTTCACCCCTGGGGGGGGGTGGGGGAGGGTGCATCAGTATTCGACGCCGCCGAAATTGCAACCGTGAGAGGAGGGGAGGGGAGCGGAGAGGAGGGAGAACGCAGCAACTATAAAGTTAAATTATAGCCAATCAGATTTCACCCACAGCTCGACTGCCAGACAAATTGCGGCCCGTGCTCTCTCTGCCACGGGTCGGGACGCCGAGTAAATTCATTTTAATAAGCCGCGTCTGAAGGGGGGATGACATGGCGGGCCGGGCGCGCGCGGCGTGGGCGGCGGCATCTCCGGATCTTTCCGGATCTTTCCGGCCCCGGCAGAGACAGCCTCCGTGACGCTCCGGCAAGCTCGGTGTAACGGAATCTCTTAAAGTAACAGAACGCGAGAGCGGTACAGACACCGGGCCTGGAAGTGGGCCTTTCTGCTCACGGTCCCCCGTCGCACCCGTCGCCCCCGTCGCCCCCGACTCCAACAGGAGCTCTGAGAGAAATGAACTCCTGGACGCCTGGATCTTGAATTCAGATCGACTACAGCATGCATTCGGGCACATCGGGCCACGTTTAGCAGAGCTATCTCAAATAAATAAACAAATAAATAAATAAAACCATGTGCTGAAAATCTACTTCACTAGCCTGAAGCCTTATCACGGGTGTGATGGGTAGGTATGGGAAAGCAAGGATTGCTGTACGGTGGGGTTTAACGCTGATGTTTCGCACTCCGCATCGACACTGCAGGGAGCGAGATGTTCCATTGGACCAATCACAGCTCTCTTCTGCGGTCAAAGTTACCTGCTTGATTGACGCTGCGGTCATCCGAAGGTTCCGCTCACCTGGTGACCAGGTCCGAACCGGTCCTGGGTTTGAGGGAATAAAACCCTCCTGGGCCAGATTTAGAGTTTCCTGCTTCAAACCCTCCTACTTACAGTAAGTCTGAGGCCCTGACACTTCCATCGTTGCAGCTTGCAGTTTTATTCGACCTTTTTTCAGTTTTTGGACGTAAAGCCCGATCATCTTGAAAGAGCTCGGAGGAGGATTTGGAGTTCTTCTAGGGCGAGCGCTAAAGCAAGCCTCTTTAAGTGTCCCGTAACTCGGGAAAAGTCATACTTCGGGATGAACCAGGTATTTCAGGCAGTGATGCAACATCAGAATGGTTCAGGCAACACAGTTAGATTTTTCGATGTAATTACTGTCTTTTAAAAAAAAAAAAAAGAACGGTTTCCGTAGCGTAGGTTTTATCTGGCACTTACAGGGTTCTGTGCGCTGAGGAGAACAGAGAATTCTTCCAACACCATGACCAGGAAATTATATTTCTTTCTGGGTCTATAAAGTGTTGGGACGCACGGTAAAATCTTATCAGTTATTTTCAACTGGCTTTATGTGAGTCCAAAACAGATAAAACGAACTCCATCAGTATAAAATGTTGTCTATCAGAACTGATGATGCACTGAGCGTTTTGCTGTGTGAAGAACCAAAACAAGACCAAGCTTTTATAAATTTCAATCTATTTTTTTATGTTCTTTTTTTTTTTTTTTTTTGCATAATTTTGAAATTATGGTCATTCTTCATTATATTAATTTCAATGAAACTAAGCATGTACTATTGCCAAATATATATCAGGGTTTTTATGTATTTATTTATTTATTACACTATTCTTCTTCAGTTATGTCCTAAGGAAAATGTAATGGCCATTATGCTTTGTTGAGGCTTTGAAGGGAAGCTTCATTTTAAACTGTATCTTTTTTAAAAATGTTATCCTGTTAAAATGCAACTTAAAAAGTAACTTCCCAACGTTCCCACTGAGTAGCATTTTGGAAGGATTATCAGGAATAGCCTCCTGTATCAACGCTGTATGGACTGAATGCAAAGTTTCACTGAATACACCAGTCCTGACCGTGCCAGACCTGGGTCAAATACGTATTTGTTTTGGATTCAAATACTTTCCTGTGCTCTATTGATCTTGCCTGGTGTAACTGAGCCTGCCAATATGACCAGAAGGCAGGGATTGCACTTTTTGAGAGTATTTCATTGGTTCCCAATACACCAGACAAGATCAGTAAAGCACAGAAAAGCCTGGACCATACATATCAGCTTCATTCACACAGAAGAGATCAGGCAAGTCTGCTGCAAAGCATGCTGGGAAAGTATATAGACGCAAAGCAAACGCCCATTGTAGACTCACGGTAAAATGAAATCCCCCGGCTATTAAAATAATAGCTGAACAGGCTGGAAAAGCCACCGTTAAGAGTGAAACTCGTTATTCTGTGGCTCCTGTAAAGAATACTTTCACGATCACGGCTCAGCCTCTGAAGCTGTCGCGTGTGTCGCGTGTGTGTCGCGTGTGTGTTGCGTGTGTGTCGCGTGTGTGTTGCGTGTGTGTTGCGTGTGTGTCGCGTGTGTATTGCGTGTGTGTTGCGTGTGTTGCGTGTGTGTCGCGTGTGTGTTGTGTGTGTGTTGCGTGTGTGTTGTTGAAACCACTTCAGAGGCCTCTTCTCACATCTCTCGCCCCTCTTTTTGGAGTGTTATTCGAACCCTCACCGGCTGCCCCAGCCACGGACGTCAGGGCGCGTTACGCGCAGGTAAGGGGCAAAGGCAAAGGTTTTAGGGCCCCCCTGAAAAGATCTCACGCATTGGGCCCCCACCACCCCAGGCCAACCCATCCCTGCACAATTATGGGAGAATCTTTCGAGGGCCCCTGTCAGCCAGTCAGGACCCTTGGAATCGTCCTCAGACCCCTGTCCCCCCCCCTCCCCCCATAATGCCCCACTGCGTGTACAGGTGCGCGGGTTTGAGAATAGCCCGGCTCTCAGAGGCCGTTCGGTTGTAAACGCTACTGAGTGTCACGCAATCTCATCTGAAATAATAGCGGAAAAAACACTTCCTTGCAGGCAGTAATGCTCTGAGGCAGATGGTTAAAAGTCTTTAATCTGGGAGAGATTCAGCAGCTCCGGGGGCTTTTCAGCTGGAACTGCTCTGTTGGCAAACCTGCCTTTCCCATAATGCGCTTTTATTTTGTCTATTTTTTCAGTACGGTTTTGAGTGGTCCGAATAGTTCATCAGTCAACTTTTGTTTCTTCTTCTAAACAACAATATATATATATATATATATATATATATATATATATATATATATATTATATAGGAGAGTAACAGGTGTAACCGCTGTGAGACTATTGCAGGTGTAACTATTATGGGAGTGTAACAAGTGTAATCTCTGTGGGAGTGTAACAGGTGTAACAGGTGTAATCTCTGTGGGAGTGTAACAGGTGTAATCTCTGTGGGAGTGTAACAGGTGTAACCGTTGTGGGAGTGTAACAGGTGTAACAGGTGTAATCTCTGTGGGAGTGTAACAGGTGTAACCGTTGTGGGAGTGTAACAGGTGTAACAGGTGTAATCTCTGTGGGAGTGTAACAGGTGTAACAAGTGTAATCTCTGTGGGAGTGGAACAGGTGTAACCGTTGTGGGAGCGTAACAGGTGTAACAGGTGTAACTATTATGGGAGTGTAACAGGTGTAACAGGTGTAACTATTATAGGAGTGTAACAGGTGTAACAGGTGTAACCGTTGTGGGAGCGTAACAGGTATAACAGCTGTAATTGCTGGGGAAGCCAGTCACATACCTGATGGCCATTTTAATGTCTTGAAATCAGGTGGCTGTGGAAGGCTGTAGAGTCCATCCACACGTCCCTTCTGAGCCCTCTGAGTTTCTGGTGAATTTAGCGGCTCTGGAAGAGAAACCTCCTGATCTCTGCGTTCTTCTTTAAAGTGCAGCAGAGACGCCCAGCTCTCTCTCACACAGCACCTGTTCCTGGGAGAGACAGCTAGCAGCAAGGAATTGGGGATCACCCTGGCAACCAAACCCCTCCCTCCCTGGGCCCCGCACCAGCACCACCTGCACACGGTGACAGCACCGCGACGGCTCCAGCGCACCTGGCTGTGCTCTCTTCGTTTTTACAAAACAGTACCTTTGCAGTGCGATTTTTCTCAATTACTCCACTGATTGTTGTCATTTTCAGCGGTAGGAATGGCAAGTGATCACATTTATATAACGGCCCAGCAAAACCCACAGGGGCTTCATCGCACGCCCAGAATTTTAAATGTAACTTTCAATCAACACATGCTGAAAACACTGCAGGTGTGTGATTTAAAAAAAAAAAACAGCTTGCCTCCCACCATGTCTATATGTATTTAAGATTATTATTAGCATGTTTTTAGGCGTTTGGGGCAGACAGCCAACACTAGGAGGACAGCAGACGTTAGCAGAACAGCCTCCAGCAGCAGTAGCAGCAGCAGCAGCAGCAGCAGCAGCAGTAGTAGCAGCAGTAGCAGTAGTAGCAGTAGCATTAGCAGCAGCAATAGCAGCAGCAGCAGCAGCAGTAGCAGCAGTAGCAATAGCAGTAGAAGCAGCAGTAGCTGTAGCAGTAGCAGCAACAGCAGCAGTAGCAGCAATAGCAGCAGTAGCAGTAGCAGTAGTAGCAGTAGCAGCAGTAGCATTAGCAGCAGTAGCAGTAGCAGTAGTAGCAGTAGCAGTAGTAGCAGCAGTAGCAGCAACAGTAGCAGCAGCAGCAGCAGCAGCAGTAGCAGTAGCAGTAGTAGCAGCAGTAGCAGCAGCAGTAGCAGCAACAGTAGCAGTAGCAGCAGTAGCAGCAGTAGCAGTAGCAGTAGCAGTAGTAGCAGTAGCAGTAGTAGCAGTAGCATTAGCAGCAGTAGCAGTAGCAGTAGCAGTAGTAGCAGCAGTAGCAGTAGCAGTAGTAGCAGCAGTAGCAGCAGTAGCATTAGCAGCAGTAGCAGTAGCAGTCGCAGCAGTAGCAGCAGCAGTAGCAGTAGCAGCAACAGTAGCAGTAACAGCAGAAGCATTAGCAGCAGCAGTAGCAGCAGCCCCAGTCTGCTCTCAGTCTGTCTTTAGGCCCGGAGCTAAATGCACGCCGCTTAGCGGGCTACGCTAATACAGACGCTAACACAGAACCAAAGGAAGCCCTTGGGGCCAGGCTCCTAAATATACACGTTACCCATTTGCACAGAGTCGCCATGGTGCCTCGCCCCACCCCAATCAGGATTAATTACGGTTCGCCCCGAGCCTTTACTCTAAGTCTCACTCCATTAATTAGCCTATGTTATTCTCCATCTCCTGTCTCATACAGACGGGGGGTGGCGGGGGGTCTGGCCTCTCTATAATATACTACTGATAGGGTAAATATCATTTCTCAGGCTCACGCATACAGTAGCACATCTATGGCCCAGACTGACTGACTAATAAACCAGCGCATCACCTGATTGGCCATATTCAACTAGTGCACCAGTGGGTTATAAAAAAAAAAAGGCTGACACTTTCTATGACTCATCCTTGATTGAAGCTATGAATTCCTCCAGAATCACCACATAGCACCTCCATAACCATTGAATAAACAGTTATAAAGGCTTATGTCAATAGCCATAACACACCACCGTATGGCTATTTGCAGTGACTGACATAAGCAATTATGAATGTTCAGGTAATGTCTATGAAGGTGTTATGCACTGCATATGAAGCAGGAATACACTTATGAAGGACTATTCATTGCGTATTTCAGAAAAGAGTGGATAAACCCTCTATTTACCAGAACAGCAGTGCTCTTTGCACTCAATATTTTATTTATTTGCATTTTTTTTATTATAAAGGGCATTGCCAGAAACTTAAATTAATTTAAAAAAAATTTTAAAAACGATATTGCTTAAAAAACTATTGCTTGATCCGAGCCATTACTCAAAGTTAGACAAAGAACAATACAGTTAAAATTGATTAGAGGTCTGGATGTTTAAAACGCATCTGATATTGATTTCACTCTGTACAGTTAATCTTATTCCCAAAGTTAGAATATTGGGAAAAAAATAAACAGAGGAAGGGATCCCTGGCAACATTTGTCTTTAATTACATTCACGAGGCCCCTGTCTTCTCCTAGTTCTAAAACATATAATTTACAAAGTCAGTAATACGATCGCTTTATCCGCTTCAAGTGCCGGAGCTGGGCTCGCCAGAATCATAAAATGGTCGCCTAATAACGGAAAGTTCCGGCAGACGTGAACGAACCCGGAGTGGATTTCACCAAGGGGTGCAGCAGAGTGACAGACTGTCGCGGCCAGCTGTTTGCGAAGAGGGCGGGGCTAGTACTGACCTTTGACCCTGAATGGGGGGTGGGAGGTGTGCTGTTGCAGGTTCCTCAGGGTGCAGGGCCAATGCTGATCTTTGACTCTGATGAAAGCTGGGGGGGGGGGGGGGGGGGTTGGGATCCTCCTGGCCTGCGCTCTCTACCCAGTCATCCAGTCATTTTCCCCGATTCCTGTCATATCCAACAGGTGTACCTTCCTTTGTGTGTGTGTGTGTGTGTGGGGGGGGGGGGGGGGGGGGCCTGGTTGTCGGATGGGTCCTAAACGACATCCCAGAGGAGGGCTTTCACGTGACACGGATCAGATTTTAAATCATTTGCGGCAGAGTAGGCGGGGCCTCTACCCTCCACACACACCCCCCCCCCTTCCATACACCCCCGCCCCCCTTAACAATAATGAGCAGAAAGGTCAGAAACTTAATAAAAGGATGCACCTGCCCCGGGAGGGTGATCGATGGCTCGGGTTGTCGTCCCGGCCCGCGCGCTGGGGCTAAATACCTCTAAAAATGCATGAGCACGCACGTCCGCCTGCCCACCCCCCCCACCCCCCTCTCCGCCCCCTCTCCCCCCGTCCCGTCCTGTCCCCGCGCGCCCCACGCTCCCACATACATCATCTTAATGAAAAGCGGATGCAAATGCGCTAATTAAAGTGGCCGATCCACTCCGAGGGGTTTTCGGCGACGGCGCGTGTACCGTGTGCGTCCCCCAGCGCCCGCTTAATCACCGCTAGACGCAGGATGCCCCGCGTTTTACAAGCGCTCTAAAAACCATCATTATTATGATTACCGTTCTTCACCTTCCACTCAAAAAGAACACGGGCCCCCCCCTCCTCTCCCCCCCCACCCCCGGGCGTCTGGAGAGAGCCCCAGCACACAGAGGGCTGTGAGGAGAGGGTTTGTGTGTGTGCATGCGCAGCATTGCTGCGTGTGTGTGCATGAGAAATAGAGAGCGGTGTGTGTGTGTGTGTGTGTGTGTGTGTGTGTGTGTGTGTGCATGAAATATAGAAGGATGTGTGTGTGTGTGTGTGCATGAGAAATAGAGAGGGGTGTGTGTGTGTGTGTGCATGTGTGTGTCTGGTGTTCGTGTGTGAGTGTGTGTGTGTGTGTGTGTGTGCATGCGAAACAGAGAGCGGGGTGTGTGTGTGTGTACATGCGTGTGTGTGTGTGAGTGTATGAGTGTGTGTGTGTGTACATGCGTGTGTGTGTGTGAGTGCGTGTGTGTGTGCATGCGAAACAGAGAGCGGGGTGTGTGTGTGTGTACATGCGTGTGTGTGTGAGTGCGTGAGTGTGTGTGTGTACATGCGTGTGTGTGTGCATGCGAAACAGAGAGAGGGGTGTGTGTGTGTGTGAGTGTATGAGTGTGTGTGTGTGTGTGTGTGTGTGTGTACATGCGTGTGTGTGTGTGAGTGTATGCGTGTGTATGTGTGTGTGTGTGTACATGCGTGTGTGTGTGTGAGTGCATGCGTGTGTGTGTGTGTACATGCGTGTGTGTGTGTACATGCGTGCGTGTGTGCATGCGAAACAGAGAGCGGGGTGTGTGTGTGTGTGTGTGTGTGTGCACATGCGTGTGTGTGTGTGTGTGTGTGTGAGTGTGTGTGTGTGTGCATGAGAAACAGAGAGCGGGGTGTGTGTGTGCACATGCGTGTGTGTGTGTACATGCATGTGTGTGTGCATGCGAAACAGAGAGAGGGGTGTGTGTGTGTGAGTGCGTGAGTGTGTGCGTGTGTACATGCGTGTGTGTGTGTGAGTGCGTGAGTGTGTGTGTGTGTGTGTGTGTGTGTGTGTGTACATGCGTGTGTGTGTGTGTGTGTGTGTGAGTGTGTGTGTGTGTACATGCGAAACAGAGAGCGGGGTGTGTGTGTGCACATGCGTGTGTGTGTGCATGCATAACAGAGAGCAGGGTGTGTGTGATGATGGAGCAGTGGCTTCATGATTAGACCGCGGCGCTCCTGGTAAAAAGGGGATTGGGGGAAAGATTAAGGACTGCTCTGGGCAGTAATGAAGCAGATATGACAGAGATTCAATCAGCGCAGAGCTTTAATCTCCTGCGTGTGACTCCAGCAGGCAGCGCTGCAAGGTGACTGGGTTAAAACAGCCTCTCTCTCTCTCTCATCTCTGACCGGGGAGTAAACCGCAATTAAAACTCACCCTTCCACCGTCATAACAAGGGCCCTGGACACACACACACACAGACACTGACTGGAAATTAGCCCACAACGTCAGACCGTGCAGGAAATACAAAGGAAAAATTTGTCGCAGCATAGCATATGACTGAGACCTTGCTATGGTTATTGATATCAGTCATTTGTTTGATGACCCTTGACCTCCTTGGGCTGTTACTCCTGGTGCACAGGAACAGCATCAGCTCATCGATATCCATCATACTAAACAAAAACTGAAAGTGAATTTAATTGAAACAAAGTTAATTTATTTGCATCCTTTTGGCCAGACGTCCTCGTGCATCACATGGCACAGGCCAGTGTTCCCGTTTAACAGAGCTGTGAAACGGTGAACTACGGTGAATAAACAGACGTGCGTGAATACACGTGCATTTTACGTGAAGTTCCCAGCATCACACACAGAACACCGCTTGCAGTAGTTTGTGTGTAGTGTTCTGCGGATGTTTATGCTGTGTGGATCACTATGGAAACGGCTGTGAGGCGGTGACAGGCGTAACCGCTGACCTGTGAGAGGTGATCTGCACCTATGGCGGAGTTAATATTGATTTTGCAGGGGGTGGGGTGGGCATTCAGGTGTAAGAGGGCTACACACCACATCGCTCAGGTGGGTGTAGCTCGTCGGAGGCATGTTAAAGTGTTTAAAGTTCCTCACTTATTTACCTTATTTACCGTGAAATGCTTTCAGATCATAAGACTTTAAGAATGTGTTAATGAGCGGACAGGTCAAGTCCTTCACTTGACCCTGCCGAAAAAAGTTCAAGCGTTTGCAATTATTTTTTTTGACGTAATATAATTGTCTTGGATTAGACACTAGACACGTGCAACACTGCAGTAAAAATATTTAGCTTTTGTATTGAATGTCCCCTGTAGTGTATGTTCCAGCATTGTAGAATACACGGTTCTTCAGCTGAAGGCCAGATTCATGTCCCCTATAGGGGACAAAAATGAATTGTGGGGTCATAGAAGGTTATTAATTTGGGCGTAACTAACCCCAGCATGTGACGCATGTTCCCCTGGACCTGTGACGCACTGTGATGAGGGTCACGAAGGACACACACACACACACACACACACACACACACACAAAACAGCACAGGACTGGACTGGAACGCACACGAGAGAGAAAAAAAAAAAAAGGATTTATGATAAATCTGCACGCAACTTTATTAAAATCCACGATGCAGCTCCTCCACCGGCTCTCCACCATTTGGGTAATTGAGATTATTTATGAATTCCTCTCCCGGATTAATTTCATCTCGTTCCGAGCGCGCACAAGCCGCCATTTCATCATTCGAACCCGTTGCTGGAGACCCGGGTGCAGGCGCCCCGCGAGCAGGAAACAGGAAGCAATCTCGCCGGGGGAGGCGTGCGACGGAAAGCAAGCGCATCGCTCGGGCGACTGAGCTCAGCGCCGGTCGCTCAAACTTGGCTCGCGGCCTAGATGTTCACACACCGCGTTTCTGGCCAATACTTTTTTCGTTGCCTAGTGCGAGGGGGGATTTCAACCTTCTATAATACAGGGAGCCCCCCCACCCACCCAGTGCCCCCCTATCTAAGTTTAAAGGGTTATATTTTTATTTATCTATTTTTTTTTAAAAAAGCTTGATATTTTGAATTAGCATTTTCCCAAATCTGTATTTTTTCATTGCATATCAAGTTGATGGCCAGGGACCCCCTACAGTACCTTCAGGCCCCCTGTTGAAAACCCCCAGGGTCTCCAGCAACCAAAACCATTACTTTTATGAGGTTTCGTTGATTTTTAAAACTATTTAAATGATTTCTATGCAAATACATGCAGCTCATTGCCAGTTTCTTTGTTTCCGTGCTCTTGGACAAGAGTTCAGGAAGAAGCTCCTTCTGAACCTACAACCACTGACGTGAGTTCACCTTCTTTCGCTAAATCAATCGCATTGAGCTTAAATTAGCACATTTATTCAAACCCCTCCGTGGTTGCATTGCAGAAAATGAATGAATGAATTTTTTGTCTCGTAAACTGCTGTTGTTGATTATAAACATGAATAAATACTGGATTTTCTCTTCCGGGCACTGAGAAGAAGCGTTTAACACGGTTGTAGCTTTGGCAGGCAGACGACGGTAAACTGGCTGCAAATTTCTGACTCGTTTTCCATTAACCTCTCGTCTCACCTGGGAAACGGCGAATTTGGCTGGCGCCATGGCTACAGCACACAGGAGAGGCCCCTCGGCGGGCTGTGGGCGAAAACTCCTGAGCTGAACGTGTTTGGGAAACAAAGAAAAACTCTTCATGAAAAACAATGTGTTTATTAAGCTCAGCGATGTGTTAGAATGCTGTTAATCACAATCTGCTCAGAAATGAGCCCTTCAGGGATTTCAGTCAGCTAGCGTGAGGCTTCAGAAACCGTTATAATGGGCGGAGCTATCAGTGATTGGTTCCTGCGAGATACTGGCTGATGACAACACACAGTAGCCCCGCCCCCCATCATAGAGTGTATGAAGCCACACCCATCAGCAACAATTTGGAGCCAAAATGGACACACTCTCAAAAGAAGAGGATCCACCAAAATGGCTCCTCTGTGTCTCCATAGAGGAGCCTTATGGAGTTCAGGGGTTCTTGGTCTGGCAAAATTGTTAACTCTGGGAGTCTTTCATACTTTTCACACCAGACCAAGAAGGTTCTAGAAAAGAACTAAACGGGGTTCCTCTACGGAGCTATTTTTCTGAGGGTTTTATGAATAGAAAACACCAACTAAGCCATTTTGGGATAATAATATTGACAGATACCAACTGATAAACATCAGTGAATGTAAGCCTGAATAGTTCTGCCCAGGGTTTTATTTCTTTATTGATCTTCCTCAGGTGGGAAGGAACACGGTCTACCTGTTTGTCTACCTGTTTATCTACCTGCAGGGCTTGTGGAGCTCTCTGTACGTATGCACAAGCTGATGGAGGTGAGGGTGCTGCAGGAGGCGCAAGGAGGAGGTGAATGGAGCAACCCCCCCCCCATCCCGCTTTGGCAATCGCACGGGAAACGGCGACACAATTCATCACACCCCTGTGACACGCCCATCAGACTGTGGGACTGCGAATACAGACACACGGCACGAGGGGGGGGGGGGGGGCGCTATGGAAACAGACATGTCTCCCCGTTACCAACCCCAGCCCCCAGCCCACACCCCGTCGACGCCCAACACCACACAGGCGGGACACTGGGAGTTTGCCACTGCTCTGTTTTTGTTTTTTTCCCCTTTTTTCAATAAAAAGTGCAAAAAGCCTCCTTCTTCAGTGATTTCATTTCTTAAAAAAATAATTATTCCGCGTAATAAAAAACGGGCCGGAGGGCCCCGGGGCATGCTGGGATTTTTTTGATTGCTGTTCGTTCGGCGGCGTTAATTACCGTCGGATACGCCGATGTTTCGACGCGCCCGCGTACCGCCCCCCCCTCCCCCTCCTCGCCCCCTCCCCCCCTCTTTTTCCAGCTGAACGCTCAGTCACTGGAGCATGATGATCGCCCAGTTTAATTAGGAGAGAGCGCGCGTGGTGTTTCTTTCCTGTTGTAAAAAGGACGTGCGTTTGACGCACGGATTGCCGCATCTTCAGCGCGATTATTATTATTTTTTACATTTATTTTCACCATCAAGATCAAGATCCGAAACACGGAGCTGGAGGGAGGCGCGGGGCTGGGTCGGGATTCTGAACGGCTTCGAACCCTCGGGCACTTCCACGGCGCCATCCGTGACGACGGCGGCGAGCGGAACCCAGGCCAACCTCCAGCCAGCTGACGGCGACACCGAAGTCCGTCGATGAAGCGCGCTGAACGTCCGGAGTCGTTCAAACGCGGCTTTGCTGCCCGTTATTCGGGGAGAGACGCTACCGTGGCCGGCAGTTCTCACGGACGGAAAAGCGGGGGAATCGGCAATCGAGAAATAGAGTAGAATATAACAAAATAAAGTGAGAGGTAAGTCTGGGTGGTATCTCACTCCCTCATGCCCCTCCCCAGCTCCCCCCCCCCCAAACCTCCTCATAGTAAATGACCTTGTTATGGTCAGGACCCCAAGTTCCACTCACAGGTAAATTATGGCAAACATGGCTTTTTTATTTTCACTTCCTTTTTTTTTTTCTGTGGAGTTATTTAGCCCAGGTGAATAATGCATAAGTGCAGGAGGAGTGGCTGGAATAAAGTGGCTCTTAACACAATCCGCCCCCCCCCCCCCCACCCTCCCAATCCGCCGCCCTCCCCCCCGACCTGCCCCCCGGCTCCTCCCCGGGGGGGTTCAGGTGAGCGGAATGCGCGCGGGGCTGGAAGGTAACTTTCATGCTCCGGCGGGCAGACATTTTCCAGGTCACATTTTCAATTACCGCGAGAGAGCCAGCGGAGTTCCCCACGCCCCCGAGCGTCCAGGAGGGGCCCCCGAGCCACCGCCCTCACACACACGCTTCTGGGGGGGGGGGGGGGGGGGGAGCTCACAAACACGCTTACCTTCCCCCAGCGAGAGGTGGGGGGGGGCAGGGGGAAAACAGACAGTGGAGTTCTCCCGGTCTGCGTCCTGGAGGAGCTCGAGTCACCATCCTCAAAAACACGCTTCTCCCCCCGCCGCCCCCCCCCCCCCCAGCTAGAGGGGGGGCACGGGGGGGTAGAGGGGTAGCTGACAAACACGCTTCCCTCCCCAGTGAGGACCCGGGGAGGGGGGGGGGAGGGGGGAGCAGGGGAAAGCTGACGGCGTGCTGGAGGAGCCTGAGTCACCGCCCTCACCGACACAATCTCCCCCCCCCCCCCCCCCCCCCAGCCTCTCGGCGTCTGTAGGAAAAGCAGTAAACGCAGGAATAATAAATAAGAACACAGCCCCCCTGTTAAAGACGGACTCGGCCGAGCCACATTGTAATACAGCCCATTTGTTTCTCCAGAAACCCCCGCCTGCGCTTTCCCCTCGCCCCTTCCCAGAAGGCAGTGGGGCGGCGGCGCGGTTATAATGGCCGTGGAGCCGGGCTTGTAACTCACGCGCCGTACGGTCGGGAATCCCAGGTGGAGGAGAGTGCCACTGCAGGCCCTGAGCCAGTTACTTAACCCGAATTGCTTCGGTAAATATCCAGCCGAAGGAACTGATTGTGTGGGGGGAAGGGACTGTCAAACCGCGCAAAGCCAAGTCTGTGTGAGAGCAAAATAACACCTACACGTAATATAATGGGTGTGTGTGTACTACATGGGTACTGTTGAACCTATGAGATCCAACATACATGAAACTGAGGGCATTCAGGACATTCAGAAATTTTAATAAGTTTTGATGTGACTGAACAACATACCAACTTCCATAATTCTGAATCCTGAATCGATAGGAATCATGTTCTCACATTGCACTCATCTTCATTTTTAGGGCTACTATTTTCATAGCTATGTCCCTCGGTTTAAACTGGATCTTTTTAACACTTAATGATTCAACCACACATTATGAGCCTGGTGATTTACACATTTGTTATGGCTATCATATCTTGTTCAGGAGCAATCATAACTTAATGGTGACCTGTAGTATGTTCACATACTTAAGACACACTAATTAAGTAATTATGTAGTTGAAAGGCACTGCAGTAAAATATATTTTCAAAATATTTTACAGAAGTACAATCATTTACAGCATACTGCAGTACATTCTATTTCCCAAGGGTAATATTAAGTGTGTTGCTATGAGCTAGAAAATTGCTGCAGCTGTCTGGTTATCTCTTGATTTGGGAGAACTGGATTTTGTGCATGGCTGTATATTAAACAAGCACATAATCACAATATATAATCCTTTCTCTTGCTTACATACTTAGTGGGGTATTGTATTGAGTTTGCTAAATTCAAAATGTTCCAGGAAGGTCCAAATGTTCCAAGGTTCGGATGAATTTTCTCTATGTTAAACGGCTTCTCATTTTGACCATTGAAAGACCCTTGTGGCACCACTAATTGTGTTTACACGGAGCAGGGATTCACAGCCTGCTCCCGAAAGTACAGCTTTTAAAAACGAAAGAACTGACATAATAGCCGGACGGCAGCGGACGAGGAGCAACGCGAGAGAGGGAGATCTTTCTCTGGGATCCATTAACGGCCACGCCTGGCTGGATCCATACATATTACAGCCCAGTCCGCGTCGCTATTAGCAACCGCCATGCGTAATCAATGTGTCTCACGGGGACCAGACCACAAGATAACGATCTAAAAAGATTTTATTATTTTTTTAATCAATTTTTAGAACATTTTATGATGCATTCATTTAAAACAAATACGACGCATGGATTAACCGAAATCCATGTCACAAACTATCAAGACAGTACTGCATTGACTTAAGATTCGTTATGTGTTTTCTATGAACAATGCAATCAATCAAATTGGAAAACTGGAGGTGCCCAACTGGCTAAAACAAACCCTCCTTCGCTTATATTGGAAAAGAAATAGCAGCACTTTATTGTCAATGTTGGTGCAGAGTGACATTTTTCTTAAAATTCTCCTTCACCCCTGTAGCCTATAATATACCAAACGATGTGCAACGATCTGCAACACTGGAGCTCTCTCCTGTTGAACTCTGTGACACCCCCCCCCCCCCTTCCAAATTATCCATCACAGCCCTGCCTGACTGGTCTTCCTCTCCTCCCAACCATTGTGCAGTTACAGCCCCTCCCAATCTATTTTATAACTCAGAACTGGTAGGAGAAGCAGTCCACATCCATCCCACAATGCACCACAGGGTGGTTGGTTTCTGCTGTCTCTATCATCAAGTATTGGCCAGAGCCAATAGGGTCAACCAGGAAATTCACCTCCCTGGGAAAAGTGTTAATATCCTCCAGAGACTAGGCAATTCCATTTTGTCCTCTGCAGGGGATCAGGAGTATATCCGGTCTTTATCTCAAGAACCCTATATTCTCGTGTTGTGCTGAAACGTACACTGCAAGGGAAATTCAATAAAAGTGAAAATAAATAATGTTTTTGGAAAATATTTCCAATGCAACATGTTCCTCTCATCCAAAAATGCTTGTATTATGTCGAAAAAGTACTAAAAATGTTTCTTTTTCCCCCTTTCTGCAGGGTTCCAGGAGTGGATGCAGGGCTCTGTGAACTGTATTCATTCTCCGGGTTTCCTGAGAACTGAAAAACTGGAGCTTGGTTTCTCTGCAATCTGATTGGTTCTACCAAATGTTATCCAGGGGTATGTTGCAGGTCGATGTTTCAGTTGGCCTGAGTTGCTCATTCCAATGGGAGTTGCGCCTATATGGGATCATGGATTTCAAAGGAAGTTACTGGCAAAGATCAGCACCCCTGACTCTGACCAGGATAAGCGGGTATAGATAATGAACGGATGGATGGATAAATGGACCAAGGCCCAAAGTGTTTTGTTCATGCATAGTCCCACACCCAGGAAATAGTGAGGTCAACAGCTCTCTTGACCAAACTGAATATTACTGGGAAGTTGAACTCTGTTATAGTTTTATGCCCTAATGCTTATTAGAATTATAATCTAGACAATACAATGTTTCAGTGACTTTTCAAAAGTACAGAACATATATATGCTGACAGACGCGATGGAAAACCTTTATATTATTTAAACTCACAAACATTCCAAACCGAGTCCATTTTGTTTGTTACCTCGCTGGTACAAATGCTCAAACATCCTCAAGGAAAAGAGTGATTTAAAAATAAATAAATAAATAAATAAATAAATAAATAAATAAATAAAAACGTATTTCCAAGTCCTTGCGTTTCAATCTGCGGCTCTTCCTAGCTATTTCGCCCGTATCTCGCGGGTAAGTTTATGCATGGGCTTCACTCTATTTCCGGAGGTTTTTCCTCTATTTCTATTTTTTTTCTTCTTATTATTCTTATTCTCGCTTTTTTTTTTTTTTTTTCTCGAAAGTTTCGAGCCATTTCCGTTCTCCGTCGCTCCTCGGGGCGGGCGGCGACCGTCGTCACGGCGATCGGCCTAATGCCGCTTGTGTAACTAATAGCCCAGAAAAGGCATCTCGGCGCGCCGCGGCTGAAAAATTTAAATTATTCATCCTCCCTCGCCCCCGTCTGACAAGCAAGCAAAAAATAAATAAATAAATAAGCAAAGGCAAAATAAAAAACGGCGTTCTGTCATAGTTTGTAATATCCGTGCCTACAGGAGCAGGGAGAGGACCGGGATTCGCTGAGTGAGAGCGGCTTCCCAGAGGGGGGGGTCGTCTGATTGGACGAGACGTCCCGCCGTGGCCCGGAGACAGCGTCCCTCGCATACAACAGGAGGCCATCCGGAGAGAGGAGGCACGGACCTGCGCCCCGGCACGCAACCAAATCCCCGACCGAACTGAGTGTTGCTTCCATTATCTCGCTTTCTCCCTCGCTCTCTGTCTCCCTCTCTCTCCCTCTGTTCCCCTCTGTCTCTCTACGTCTCTCTCTCTCTCAGTCTCTCTCACTCTCTCTTTCTCACTCTCTCTCTCTCTCTCCTTATTTTTTCTCGTTTGTACTCTCAATTTTAGTTTCAAGGTGCTTTAGTTGCACAGCACTACACCATGTTGCCAAAGCAAAAACAACAAATTATAAATAATAAGTAAACAGTAAAAAGTTACTCATGATCTCTTCCGAGCTGTTTTGCCATAGCTCAAGGATAAGTGTATTCATGGGTTTCACCAGAGGTTTTCAACAGTAATTGGATGAATTAACATAAGCTGAAATAATTTCATCATATTTCATATTCGGTTGCAAATCGTTTGCACTCGATGGCTGCCTGAAGTAGACAACACCAGACACTGGTTCCCTGGTGATGCTCTGCCAGGCCTGTACTGCAGCCATCTTCAGTTCCTGTTTGTTCTTGAAGCGTTTCGCCTTCAATGTTGTCTTCAGCAACTGAAATCCACATTCAACTGGAGTCAGGTCAAGTGATTGACTTGGCCAGTCAAGAACATTCCACCTCTATGGCCCTGAAAATCTCCTTGGTTGCTGTGTTTTGAGTCACTGTCCTGCTGCAAGGTGTAGCACTGTTCAATGAGCTTTGAGGCATCTTGTTGAATCTGGGCAGATGTTTTCTGTACACTTCAAAATTAATTCAGCAGCAGTCACATCCTCAATGAAGACAAGTGAGCCAGTCCCAGTGGCAGCCATATATGCCCAAGCCATAACACTACCTCCACCATGTTTCACACATGAAGCAGGGTACTTTAGATTATGAGCAGTTCCCTTCTTTCTCCACACTTTTCTCTTTTCATCACTTGAAGTAGAGGTTAATATTCATCCCATCAGGCTTTGTTCCAGAACTCTTCAGTTTTTTTCATGCACTTTTTTTTTGTTGCAAACTCTCACCTGGCTGTTCTGTTCTTGAGGCTTACCAGTGGTTTGCTTCTTGGGGTGCACCCTTTGAGGTTATGCTGCTGTTGTCTCCTCTTTATGGTAGTCTTTGACATATGTATGCCTACATCCTGGAGAGTGTTCTTGATCTATCTGACAGTTGAAAAAGGGTTTTTCTTCACAATTGAAAGCATTCTTAGGTCAAACACTACAGTGGTCTGCCGTGTTCTACCCGGTTGTTTGCGATGGCTGAGCTCACCTGTGTGTTCTTGCCTCCTACCAATGTATCGAACAGCTGATTTTGACCCACCCAGCGTTTTTATTATCTGATTGATTTATTCAGATTTTTCTGTGTGTGCTGTCACATTGCTTACTGTCTCAATGGCAGGATTACATTACATCAAACTCCTCAACTGCAGACTCACCTTGCCCATTGGCCTCATGGTCATGCAGCACCACCCCAAACCCCCCCTCCCTCCCCCGCGCCGTACCTGAGATTCCAAAGGGATGGGAGCCATTACAGTACCCTCAGAGATTCCCCACCCACTCACCTCACCACCCCCCCCCCCCCCACCCCTGCCCCTGCCCCTGCCCCTGCCCCTCAGAAACAGGGCCCCACACTGGGAGCACTTCATTACCCCCACACACAGGTGGTCAGGGCTTGGAGAGCAGCTGAACCAGCACATCCCTCCACACACTGAGAGCTTTCCCTGAGCCTGCCCTATGAGGTCTTGATTTTTGGAAGCCTGCACCTAGAAAGGTTTGTGTTTCTGCCTCAGTAACTTCACAGGGGGTTGGGGGGAGCAGGGTGTCACCCACTGGGGTGTGCAGCTGAATCTCAGAAAACCAAAACAGCAGTGCTTCTGCTGAGTCTCCCCCTGACGGCAATTATAGCAGCCTAGCCCCCCCCCCCCCCCACCCCCTCCTCTCCCTCTCTCTCTCTCTCTCTCTCCCCCCCATCTCCCTCTCTCTCTCCGTTAGCGGTATGGTGGTAAGTAAGCGGGAGGCTTCGCGTTAGTGCTCTGTCATTTCCCGGTACGGCTCTCGTCCCACCCCCCTCCTCCCCATCCTGGGCCCCCCTCCTCCCCGTCACCGGGCCCCCTCCTCCCCCGTCCCAAGGCCCCCTCCTCCCACCCCTGTCCCCGGGCCCCTTCCTCCCCGTCACCAGGCCCCCTCCTCCCACCCCTGTCCCTGGGCCCCCTTCTCCCCGTCCTGGGCCCCCCTCCTCCCACCCCTATCCCTGTGCCCCCTCCTCCCCATCCTGGGCCCCCCTCCTCCCACCCCTGTCCCTGGGCCCCCTCCTCCCCGTTCTGGGCCCCCCTCCTCCCACCCCTGTCCCTGGGCCCCCTCCTCCCCTGTCCCTGTGCCCCCTCCTCCCCTGTCCCTGGGCCCCCTCCTCCCCGTCCCTGGGCCCCCTCCTCCCCTGTCCCTGGGCCCCCTCCTCCCCTGTCCCTGTGCCCCCTCCTCCCCTGTCCCTGTGCCCCCTCCTCCCCTGTCCCTGTGCCCCCTCCTCCCCTGTCCCTGGGCCCCCTCCTCTCTGTCCTGGGCCCCCCTCCTCCCACCCCTGTCCCTGTGCCCCCTCCTCCCCTGTTCCGGGCCCCCCTCCTCCCCCGTCCCAAGGCCCCCTCTCTCCGAGCGATAAGAACAGAACAAAACAACAATAATCTTCCGAAATGTCACATTCAAAATCCCAGCCTTGCTGACAACCCCCTTCTAGCTAAACCCCCCCCCCCACCCCCCCATCTCAGGAGGGGATGAGACAGGTGTCTGGATACAGGTAGGCATTAAGAGAGGAACAAGTGTTAATTAGAAATGCAAATGAAAGCACGGTCGACCCCTGCTGCATTATGGGAGTTTGAGTCGTCGCCGTGTCAGATGCTGCGGTGAGGGCCGGGCCGGGCATACTGCGTGATGCCTAAATATGTACAGCAAAGCATGCTGGGAGAAGGTGATGAATCTGAGCGGTGACTTATTCAGTAGGGATCAGGGATAAAGAGCAGACGAGATCGGTGAAGACTAGTCCTGCATTAATACCTGCATTTGAAATAATCTCCTTACCTGTTTAGGGATGTGGGTAAAATTCAGCAGATCCCTAAGTGAGAATTTTCAATGGCATGTCTCTGGCCAAAATGTATATTTGTATGAATAAAATATTTAGTTTGAAGTCACATTGGGAATGTGGGTTTTGCCTTAAAATTGTCATAAAACTGCAGGGATTTAAATGGATATAAATGATTCAGGTTTTTCCACATTGGTCTGAAAGATACTGTGCAGGAAAACATCCACTATATATTTTGTATAATTATGTGCCAATTTTGTGCAAGGAAAGAAAGACACATAAGTAAAATACTGTTCGTAGATGTTTGATTGATGTTGCAGGAATTAGTGGCCTTAGTATAGTCACAGTTCCTTGTCCCAGAAGCCAATCACTGTGGTTTGTGAAGATACAATAGCCAATCATCAGCACTCTGAGCCTCAATTGTGCCTTGGGAGAATAGAAACAAACAAGGCCTGGATCAAATACATATTTAAAACAAATCATAGACGTCATTAGAATTTGAAACCAGTCCTGCAGGCCACCAAGAATTTTCAACAAAGCCTGTTGCTGCAAGTGCTGTCGGTCGGCCAGTAGGGGGCAATATTCCCTCTGGTGAAATACACCCAAATGCACTAGCGTAGTGATGGAGACACTGTGCTGTAGGAGAAGCCGTCTTTTGGATGAGGTATCAAACAGAGGTCCTGACTCACTGTGGTCATTAATGACCCCTGTAACTATCACTGCAAAAGAGTAGGGGGTTCCCCGGGGTCCTGGCTAAATTCCCAGCCTGGATCTCTCAATCTGCAGCCTAATCATCCCCCTGATTTAATGGGAAAGAAATCAATCTCTCCATCTCCACCTCAGCTGATATGTGGTGAGTGTTCTGGTGCAAAATGGCTGCCGTGCATCACCCAGGTGGGCGCTACACTTAGGTGGTGGTTCTGGCAAATTTCCCCCTCATCACTGTGAAAGTGCTATATAAATGCAAGGAATTATTACAACATACATTCATATCATATGAAGATCTCAGTGTTCTTCTGTATATGGTTGAAAAAAAAAAAAAACAAGTTCAAGAAAACAAAAACAAAAAAATCAGTTTCCAAGAATCTGAAAGAATTTCACTGCTGCTTACTTGTGCTGGTGAGTGGAAGTATTTCAAAAATGCGTTTGACCCAGGACTTTTCTCAGGAAGCACACAGGCACGGCCCGGCCCGGAGAGAGGTTCAGGAGTCAGGTTTTGCTTGGGCACCACATGAGTAAGCACGGTCGGCTAAGTCCTTTATCCCCTGATCTACGGCAACCTGCACTATCTCAGTGACCAGGAAGACGAGGTCAGACAGGTAAAGTCCTCTGAAAGTTTTAGAGTCACCGGGAACTTGCCTCCAGTCCAGCTGAGGCTAAATCTTTACCTCCAGAGTTTTATTATGGGGTTTTTGACATAAAAACTAATGAATCCTGGGTTCTGAATTAGTGACCATGAGATGGGATTTTACCTGTGCATGTGATTTGTTGACTGCAGCACAACTGCCAACAACTCGAGGATGTACTGTAATGTACTACACCACAATTGGCAGGTATTAAAGAGCACATTCGAGGTCAAATTCCTATGATCGATTTGTGGAAAAACCCCAATTCATCTTTAAGTGAGTGTGCCTCGATAACATACTGTTATAATCCCGGCCTTGCGGTTAATTAAAGTACTTCCTGGTATTTCCTAAAATGGCGGTAACGGAAAATAAATTGCGAGAAACCCGCACTAGCGGGAAAACGTTTGTTGTTGGGGGAGGAGAGAGAGAGAGAGAGAGAGAGTTCACCAGGGAATAACTGGTGCGTGAAACCCCTCATTTGCTGTGAATTAACAAAGAAGGATGACGTGAAGCGATGTGCTGGCCAGCCCTCCATAATAAATAACGACCTGCCAATTATTTTGAAGACTTTCGCCAGGGTCTAACAGGGGTCTTGCCGCATTTTAAATCAGCCTCCCACCTTCCAGACAGACAGACACACACACACACATGCACACAGACACAGACACACAC
>CM077297.1:3989774-3997274 GCA_039654925.1 Anguilla pacifica | reverse complement strand
ACTATGCACTTATTTTTCAAGGCTAACCAGCTGCGTTCTGTTTAGCTTGTAAAAACCAATTGTTGGGCGATGTAAGAATAAGGGGTGAAACAACTGAATTGAAGGAGGTTAGGTTTGGGCCCATTGATGTGGATGTCACATAACTGTAAGAGGTTTGGATGGTCCTTTAGATTTGAGTAACGTACATTAGGAACAGTCTACCTTTCATCAACCTTTTAGGTTACTTGCTTTAGTTTGAAAAGAGTCGTTGAAGTTGTAGGTAACTGTCACGAAAAGTCCTGGAAAACTGCAGGAATGTAAAAGCAAAAGAATGGTACCTCTGTTTTCAGGAAACAACACCACTCAAACAGCAATCGCAAGCCAGGAAAATCAAGTAAAATCTAACAAATACAAAAAGAACACGTCGGCAACTTGTGAACACGGTCGATCATTAGATTACGCGCAAAAAAAAATCGAATTTGACTTTCCTCACAAATGCGAGGCATGACCAGGGAACTGGGAACACAGAGACGGGAAGTCACCTCACACATACACAATGACCCCCCCCCCCCCCCCCCCAATTCTCCCACACCCCCATCTGACGTCCCCGCCCCCCCAACCCGTCTCTGAGAAGTAAGTAATTGATCTCGGTCGTTTGATCTTATTAAGTCGACTCTTGAGGGGATTCGCGGGGAATTAGATTCCAAAAAACACGGTTTCGGCGGTTTGCTTTCCGGGAGTAAACGGAACAAAATGGAAGTTAAGAGGGAGAGGGGGGAAAAAAAAAAAAAAAAAACGCAAAACAAAAGAGAAGACGTTGTGAATGACAAAGAGGCGCTTGGCAGGATTTCACCCGCGTCGGGGGGCCACGGGGTAATGAAAGTGTGTCATTACGTTCCACTCCACGCAAAACATCAATGCGGGGGGGGAACTCACATCAAGTCAAGATCATTGAAAAGTGGATATGTATCGAACAGCTGTATCCATTCAGCCGTTCACAGATAATAATTATCTTTTTTCTTTCTTTTTTTTTTTTCTCTCCTCCTCCTCCTCTCTCGCCGAACGCGATTGTGAAATCCCCGGAGGCGGTGTGTGACAGTGAAAGCTCGGCTTTTATAACCCCTCTCTCGTCAGACGGGTAACCTGCTATCCACACGGTTTTATACGCACGTCATACAAATTGTTTTGCGCGGCTTGTTCTACAGGAAGTGGCAATTAAATCACGGGGTGGCGTTTTATTTGGAGAGGAGGTGCCGTGGAAGTTGCTGCAGGCGTAGGCTTAGCGGTAACAATACGTTTTGAATATGTGTTTGGTTTTTTTTTTTTTTTCTTGTCTGTCGCTTATCATGTCTGTCGTGGGATATCACCGCAAATCTGGGGTTTTAAAGGGGAATAACTTTAATAACATCTGTTATTCCAGTCAAATGCCGAGGGTAAAGATGAATCATTTGTATTAAAAAAATAAAAAAATTTAAAAAAACCGAAAATAAATCTAATTACAGTTTTAAAAAAATGATTTTACGCCTTTAGGACACGGATTAACCAGATGTCGTTATGCAACCTACACTCGTCAGAAACTCCAATCTGACGTCTGTGCGGGGGATATTTAAATGCATATTAAACCTGGAGGGCCTGTCTTATGAAGAATGCCAATCTGTTTCCTGCCCCCCCCCCCCCACTCACCTCCCACACTCCCCACCCCCAATCTCTCCTCTTTTATTGCTTACGGGTGTTCCTTTAATACGGTCACGGAAGCAGGATTGTGATTTTAATGCTGTCCGTCAAACACACTTGCCCCTCCCACAACACAGCTTGCCCCTCTCACTACCCAGCTTGCCCCTCCCACTACTCCGCTTGTACCTCCCACTACCCAGTTTGCCACTCCCATTACCCAGAATGCACCTGCCACTACCCAGCTGGCCCCTCCCACCACTCCGCTTGTACCTCCCACTACCCAGTTTGCCAATCCCATTACTCAGAATGCACCTGCCACTACCCAGCTTGCACCTCCCACTACTAAGCTTGTGCCTCCCTCTACCCAGCATGCACCGGCCACTACCCAGCTTGCAGCGTCCCACTACCCAGTTTGCCACTCCCATTACCCAGCATGCACCTGCCACTACCCAGCTTGCCCCTCCCATTGCCCAGCATGCCAATCTCACTCCCACCGTGGGGTTTTCCAGGATTTGAGTGGTAATTAAGATTTCTCAGCTTCCGCTCGACATTTCCCAATTCGCCTCAGTTCTTCTCTGCATGTGTCTGTCAGAGGGCCCGTGAGCAGATAGGGGGTGTGAAGGGTTATTCTTTTTTTTTTTTTTTTACGGTCTCAGACAGTTGAGAGAATATGAGCAAGATCAACAGGGAAAGCAGACAACAGTTCTTCCTGAGAATCTGCACACTGTGCAAACAGAACTAAAGTCAAGGCAAAGTGTGAGGCTGTGCATTTTTTAACAGGCCAGGGAGGGATCCTCGGAAATTCTTTTTCTTTCATGTATACATCGTGGGGGAAAAACAGTGTGCTTGTAAAACGGCAAACAAGCATTTTTTTTTCTTTGTCTTTACTTTTTCCGAACAGAGCATTTACCTTATACTGCATATTCCTTCTTTAAAAACATGCTGTAAGATGCAAGAATGCAGGAACCTGTGTGTGAGATATCCAACATCTGATTTTGCCCTGTTGTTGAGAAGCATTTCAATGCAATGCGTTCATAGGCGGTGTTGTGTACGAGTGTATGCATGCATGAGTTCACATACTGTATCTGTGTAAGTGTATGTAAGAGTATTACTCATGATAGATGTATTGCTGCTTGCAGATAAAACCGTGGAGCACAGACTATTCCTCTCCACTAATTTTCCTTAATTCGCTTTCCCTAAATTGACATTTCTGGCCTTTAGATGAGGAGGACAATTTCCACCTACTGGAGAGGTAGCATACCTATTAGTTTGGTAGTTTTCCAAAAAAAAAAGCAAAAATACATAAATTGCTGGATTAGCAGGTACCATAGGTCACCTTTTTTCAGGTACATGGATCACCCTTTTAAGTTTTCTTTAAAATAAAATAAAAATCCACCTAAACTCACTCTTCAATAATATGGTAATATAAAGATGTCCTAAACTGAAACTGGAGAGGAACGACTTAATAATTCAACAGTCATAATTACACTAGCAACAGGATAACGCTATCCTGAGGGGAAGATCTTGTGTGCTTTTTAAAAAAAAAAAGAAAGCCTTGATGTATTTAATAAATGGTAAAGATAATGTTTAATGAGACCTCTGCTTTGATGATTTAACATGTGTAAGTAAACAGCACCATGTGGAAGAGATTAAAGAAGTAGCTTGTGGTGAAAATATGTAAGTGTGAGACTTCAGCTCCTCCTGATTCTGACGCACAATATCTGCTGTCGCAACACAAGCAGAGCTGTGCCCCTGCATTAAACACAAGCAAACAGTGTGAACCTCCTTTATTCAGAGGTGAGCGTTTGTTTACTCGTTTAATTTCTCTTTCGGTTAAAAAAATCAATGAGCAGGCGACACATTATTGATAGAGACTAAAGGTAAGTATCACATAAGTATCCATGCAATGCAACTTGGCCAGCTGCATTTTTTCTGTCCCTGATGGCTGCTTGCTTTTAGAGCATTTACAGAATGAAGCATCACTGGTTGCATTTAAAGGCATACTATGCAGGATTTTTTAGCATGTTTTTACAATCAAAGAAGCCTCCTCCTCCGTCTCCAACCCCACCCTCTCACGCCGAGTGAGTTACCCCACCTAACATACTGTAGCTAGCTGGATAGCTAGAATTAATGTTGGTATTGTGAAACACAAGCCAACTCCGGAAAACAAGCCAACTTTAAGTCGCTGCGAGTACCATGGTCCAGCCTGGAAACAAACTTTTAAGTGAAGGTCAGCATCCATTTTTAATTTCCTACTTCATAGAGAAGATTAATGCAGAAATTGATACATATTCCATATAATTTCCAAAATATAAATTCAAACACAAATTAAAGCAGAAATTTCCATGAAGTAATTGAGTTGCAATGAACAAATTATTTATTCATGAACGGTTTCGAAATAACACTATAGGACTTAATTTCATATAGGCCTAGTTAATGAGAAATACAAAGCCATTTAGTTGAATATTTTTTTGGTAATGTTGTTACATTATGTTTGTATATTATTATTATTTTTATTTTTTGGGAAAGCACACTGCAGAGGGGCTGGAGTTGAGATGGGGGGGGGGGGGGGGGGAGCTCACTCCCATTCGACACCAGGACTGCGTAGGAGTGGAGGTTTGCGGGGGGCGGGGCGTATTTCGGGTGGGAGGGGTCATTTGGGGTGCGGGTGAGGGGGAGTTGTGGCAAGGATTCTTGCAAAGCCTTGACTTGGCTACTTTTTCATCTCTTTCATTCATCTGTGAAAAGTAGGATTTTTCTGAACCCCTGTCTATGGGATCTTGTCAGTAATAATAAATTAGCCATTAGATTTTAGCTATTGGATAATTGTGTAATATACTTGTATTGCGTGTTGCCAGTGGTAATAAAATCTACCATTATTATTATTCTTATCCTCCTCCTCTTCCTTCTTTTGCCTCTTCATCTTCCAGTAGGCTATAGCTCCCATTAAAGCATTTTGGTGACTATGGTGCCACCTTTTCAAATATTTAACACAAGACACAAAAACCTCTTGCAGTTTGCAAAGCAGAAGATGTGCATGCATAATATACGCGTTTCATCAAAAGTGCAGGTATATGAATCAAAAGCACACAGTGCTCTCAAAATTGCAAATGCTTTCACCAGAAGCACCCAGACTTCAGGACTGCTTGTGCAAAACAAAACTATTTCTATGGTCAAGCAAACAAATTAGATGCGTTCTCCTTTCCGCCAATCAAAACAAAAACATACATTTGCACTCATTAAATCTTGAAGATAGAAAGAATCTATGAAACCAACAAAACTCCTGTTTCATCATCAGCGATGACCCTTTCATTTTGGTATTAAATTTACGTTCATCTACGTCACAGAATGCCGTGGTGCAGTGAGGAGCGTTCTGGCCTCACAGCAAGATGGAACCACTCTCACAACTGTACTCTATGGTGGAACCACTCTCACAACTGTACTCTATGGTGGAACCACTCTCACAACTGTACTCTATGGTGGAACCACTCACACAACTGTCCGCTATGGTGGAACCACTCTCACAACAACTGTACTCTATGGTGGAACCACTCTCACAACTGTACTCTATGGTGGAACCACTCTCACAACAACTGTACTCTATGGTGGAACCACTCTCACAAATATACGCTATGCTGGAACCACTGTCACAAATATACAAACTGAAATAATATACACAAATATACTATTTTATGTTGTGTATTGAATAGTGTTTTGTGTATATTATTTAAATTTATATGGTAGAAAGAAATACAGATTTGAGGGCAAAATAAACCTGAAACCTGCTATAAGATGTGCCTGCCAAGCTCGGCATGCTGGCACCATTTTCAGAGTCTGTGTGCGTCCCCCACGAGCACTTCAAATTACGCTGGATAAACTCGTACATAAAATCATTACAGCATTCACACTGCTCATCTCCACAGCATTTCAAACAGATTATTAGGTATCGCAGTTTAACAAGTGCTTTTATAATGTAAAAGTTTTAAAGTACTTTAAGCAACAAACTTCAAGTTGCGGTGGTGGTTGTGATGGTGTGTGTGTGTGTGTGTGTGTGTGTGTGAGAGATGCGCAGAGATTTTTATGATTTTTTTTTAATAGGAAGTAAAATACGTTAAAAGTGCTGAAGTTGACGAGCATCGCCACAGCTGGAGAAACAGGAAATGGTCGAGCACTTTTATTATGTATCCACACTTTATGAGAACTCACTTTTTATTTTACAGCACTGACCTCCAACTTTCATATAAAAACAGAAACAGGAAGTGGTTCTGCAGCTGCGGTTGCACTGGTGATAACGTTTATTTGGGCCCTGTTTGGGATCTCGTGTTCTCCATGCACATTCAAGGAGCAGCTATACTTAGTCAGCGTCCGTGAGTCAGTAAAATGAGCAGTCAAATTAGAGAATGCGGAAGTGAGTGAGTGATAGCGTGAGTACGTGAGTGATAGAGTGAGTAAATGAATCATTGAGTGAACTGGGTACTAAATGAGTGAATGAGTAAGTAAATGAGTGAGTGAGTGAATGAGTAAGTAAATGAGTGAGTGAGTGAGTGAGTGAGTCAGTGAGTAAATGAGTGACTGAAACAGTGAGTGAATCAGTGAGCATGTGCGAGCGAGCAGCTAAATCAAAGCCAAAAAGTGAAAAGAAAAAATATGACACAAGAAGCAACGTGAATAGAAGAGATTAAGAAGAAGAAGCAGGTCTGACTGCATTATGAAGAGGAAGATTTGACTGGATTATGAGGAAGATGTAGGTTTGACTGGATTATGTGGAGGGAGAAGGTCTGACTGGATAAGGAGGAAGATTTTCTGGCTGGCTTATGAGAGGTCTGGCAGCTCCAAAGCCGCTGATAGGCTTTTCCTTGCCTCTAGTGAATAGACACTGTTACTGTGGGGCAACATGGTGGCGCAGTGGGTAGCACTATCGCCTCACAGCAAGAAGATACCCAGTTCGAATCACGGCTGAGAACTTTCTGTTCTAGATTATGGAATGATAAGGTTTAGACAATGGAATTATGAGGGTTAGATAATGGATGGATGAGGGTTAGATAATGGATGGATAAGGGTTAGATAATGGATGGATGAGGGTGAGATAATGGATGGATGAGGGTGAGCTAATGGATGGATGAGGGTGAGATAATGGATGGATGAGGGTTAAATAATAGATGGATTAGGCTTAGATAATGGATGGGCACTTGTCAGTGTGGTTGTGCACTCAACATGATTTTTCTTTTGGAAAAAAAAAATGTTTTTAATCATCTCCTTGATGCCTAAACAAAATGCTATTTTAAGTCACAGAATGTTGCTCTTGCAGCCTCTGTAAAATCACAATCAATAAGTGAATCTGAAACCAAGATTTTGTTAGATCCATATTCATTTTTTAAATAGAAAAAATTAAAAAAAACTAGCCACCTGACTACAGCTAAAGCCTAATGGCATGGAAAGCAGCCCTTGAGAAATGTCTTTTTTCAGGCTTGAGCTTTAATTTGAATTAATCAGAGAATAAATGCAAGTGTTCCTGTTTTCCGCTCAAATGCATTTATTTTTTAATTAATCTAAGTCCAATCACCGAAGCCACCAGGCTTGCTTTTGTGAAGAGAAAAAAACGCAAGCACATTTAAATGTCATAGCGCTAAGCAGTGAATATCGATCTAATTCTGAGGGGAGCAGCAGGAGCTGAGAGATGCAGAGTTTTCCGCCAGACGCAAAGCTCGGAGAAAAGCTCCGAAAGATGTCACATGGGCTATTTCGCCCGCCGTCCCGCGTCCAAAACAGCGATCAGCTGCCAAGCTGCTGAATAAGCAGTGGAAGGGAGCGGAGTCCACAAACCGTGTTAGGTCCACATTTATGAAA
>CM077297.1:3974774-3984774 GCA_039654925.1 Anguilla pacifica | reverse complement strand
GTGTGCTCTGAAGTAGAACCTGTGCCTTTTAACCTTGTTCTGCACAGTGTGCTCTGAAGTAGAACCTGTGCCTTTTAACCCGGCTCTACATTACAATAGGCATTCAGCAGACGACCTTTTTCAGAGCGACTTACACAACATGTTACATAGCACTTACTGTATATTGCATCCATTTATACAGCTGGATATATACTGAAGAAGTGCAGGTTAAGTACCTTGCTCAAGGGTACAACGGCAGTGTCCTTCCTGGGAATTGAACCTGTGAGACGAGGTCCTTACCCATTGTACTACGCTGCCGCCCTCCACGGCATGCTTTGAAAGAGAACCTGTGAACCCATTCTTTTTAACCTTAAGCACAGTGTGCTTTGAAAAGGGAACCCATGCCTTTTGACTGGGTTCTACGCGGCGTGCTTTGAAAGAGAATCCATACCTTTTTAACCCAAAGATGTTCACAGAGCAAAGCCGAAGGCTCCCATACACCCCAGCCAGCCTCTGCTCTTCAGACAGCCGCTGCTATGGTTTGAAGAACATATCAAAAAGATTCATACGATATGAGAACTCCGCCCCATTGGCAGGCACTGCGACCTCGTAAACACCAGCCCTGACTGCTGCTCTAAGCTCTGCTCTCGTAAACACCAGCCCTGACTGCTGCTCTAAGCTCTGCTCTCGTAAACACCAGCCCTGACTGCTGCTCTAAGCTCTGCTCTCGTAAACACCAGCCCTGACTGCTGCTCTAAGCTCTGCTCTTGTAAACACCAGCCCTGACTGCTGCTCTAAGCTCTGCTCTTGTAAACACCAGCCCTGACTGCTGCTCTAAGCTCTGCTCTTGTAAACACCAGCCCTGACTGCTGCTCTAAGCTCTGCTCTTGTAAACACCAGCCCTGACTGCTGCTCTAAGCTCTGCTCTTGTAAACACCAGCCCTGACTGCTGCTCTAAGCTCTGCTCTTGTAAACACCAGCCCTGACTGCTGCTCTAAGCTCTGCTCTTGTAAACACCAGCCCTGACTGCTGCTCTAAGCTCTGCTCTTGTAAACACCAGCCCTGACTGCTGCTCTAAGCTCTGCTCTTGTAAACACCAGCCCTGACTGCTGCTCTAAGCTCTGCTCTTGTAAACACCAGCCCTGACTGCTGCTCTAAGCTCTGCTCTTGTAAACGCCAGCCCTGACTGCTGCTCTAAGCTCTGCTCTTGTAAACGCCAGCCCTGACTGCTGCTCTAAGCTCTGCTCTTGTAAACACCAGCCCTGACTGCTGCACTAAGCTCTGCTCTTGTAAACACCAGCCCTGACTGCTGCTCTAAGCTCTGCTCTTGTAAACACCAGCCCTGACTGCTGCTCTAAGCTCTGCTCTTGTAAACGCCAGCCCTGACTGCTGCTCTAAGCTCTGCTCTCTTGCAGAGAACTCCGCTCCTGTAACATTTTAACATCTTAACATTTTACAACAGGCTGCCAACCCAGCCACCGGAGCGCTGGCAAGCCGACTCGCGCCTACCCGTCGACCGTGAGGGCGAACCGCTGTTGGCATACAGAGAGATTCGAGTGTTATGCCTGGATTGTTTTCCACAACAATCGGTTTTATAAAAGGCCTGAAATGCAGCTTTAAATGACGCGCTTGGAGAGAGAAGGCTGAGGCGAGCTTCACCTTGGAGGAAAGCAAGCGCAGAGGAAACTTCAGACTCGTCTCCTTCCCAAGAGCAGAGGAAGCTTTCAGACTCCCCTTCCTCCCTGCGAATCTCAGGTTCGCTTCCCCTGTTTCAGAGCTTCCCCGGCTGTGTGAACCACGAATGCACTGACTACAAGGGACACGGGGCTTTAAAGAAATGATTTATGCATTCAGACACTGGAAGTGATGGAGCCTTGGGCCTCACCTGAGGGGCGATCTGGCTTTGGAGATGCAATCAGGGGAGGGGGAGGGGAAGGGGAGGCGGAGGTGGGGGGGGGGGGGGGGGGAGGAGGCGGTGATACGCACGCAGCTGAATACCTGAAATGTGTTTGCCCAATCCCAACCCCAGAACACAAACAGATAAGAAAACAGGCTCCACAGATGTGGAAACATGATGGGTGGGGGTGGGGGGTTGGGGGAATGGGGAATGGGGTGGGGGGTGCGATGGCGTGCGAGGGGAAAGAGCTTTTATCTACAGCGCAGCAACAAGAGCAACTTCCATGCCGTTAAACACAAGATTGCAAATGTAGGATTATTTTGTGAAGCCCTCCCCAAATGCCCCTCCTCCCTTCACTCAGACCACTCCCCTTCCCTGCTCAGGCCACTCCCTCTCCCCACTGAGACCACTTGACCTCCTCATTCAGACCACTCCCCCTCCCTGCTGAGGACACTCCCCCTCCCCACTGAGTCCACTCCCCCTCCTCTCTCAGGCCACTCCCCCTCCTTACTGAGACCACTCCCCCTCCTCACTCAGGCCACTTCCCTTACTTTCTCAGGCCACTCCCCCTTCCCTGCTCAGGCCACTCCCCCTCCTGACTGAGACCACTCCCCCTCCTCACTCAGGCCACTTCCCTTACTCTCTTAGGCCACTCCCCTATTCCCTGCTCAGGCCACTTCCCTTACTTTCTCAGGCCACTCCCCCTTCCCTGCTCAGGCCACTCCCCCTCCTGACTGAGACCACTCCCCCTCCTCACTCAGGCCACTTCCCTTACTCTCTTAGGCCACTCCCCTATTCCCTGCTCAGGCCACTCCCCCTCCTCACTCAGGCCACTCCCCCTTCCCTGCTCAGGCCACTCCCCCTCGTGACTGAGACCACTCCCCCTCCTCACCCAGGCCACTCCCCCTCCCTGCCTTATCCCATATGGGGATCACCCCAGGACCATTAGCACAGTGGCAGAACGCTCATTTTCAGGGTGTGTTTGATTACAGCGAATCCCCAACCAAAACCGTAGGGGACACCGCCGACCACACCTCCTCACGTTAGAGTGTGTGGGGGGGACTCTGTGTCCTCCGAATGTGCTCCACGCTGTGAATTATGGTAAATGGTAAATGGACTGCATTTATATAGCGCTGTTATCCAAAGCGCTTTACAATTGATGCCTCTCATTCACCACAGCAGTTAGGGGTTAGGTGTCTTGCTCAGGGACACTTCGATGCTCCCAGGGCGGGGATCGAACCGGCAACCCTCCAACTGCCAGACAACCGCTCTTACCTCCTGAGCTATGTCGCCCCACTTATCATACAGGTTACCGCTGGGGGAGTCCCCTGAGTGTGGGAACATTATCATTACATATGAAATATCAGTGTACTGTACACAGCGTACCGCTGGCCATACACTGGGGGCTGGGCTATTCTGCTCCATAAATGAACAAACACAGCTGAAGGACATTGAGAGGATATCGGCTTTTATACGAGATTTACACTGGAATGAGGACATGCATGCTCAACACACACACACACACACACACACACACACACTCACTCATGCATATAAACAAACACACAAACACACACACACACACACACACACACAGCTTTACAGTGCTCCTGTTTTTAGAAGCCTTTGCGTAGAGCCCTGACACAGACACACACACACACACACACACACACACACACACACAGAATTCAACCGGATGCACAAAGCTTTCATAGCTCCATGCATGACTGGCCAAAGCGAAGCGGATAGGTGTGATGTCACCTGGCTGTGGCGTGACTGTGTTCCAGCGTTTGTGTCAGCCTGTGAGATGAAAGGTTGTGACAGGTGGCCAGGCAGAGGTAACACCTACCCAGGGGGGTGGGGAAAAGGCAGGGGGAGGAGGAGGGGGTGGGGTCTGGGGGTGTTATTCGTGAACAAAATCCAAACAAATCCAGGCGAGTACAAACAACTTAAAATCCGGCCTACTTTTTAATTTTTATATTTTCTTGCCCTCTTCGTTTAAATTTGTTCTCACACCGGCCGCAGCTTCCGATCGGCAGGAGATCAGAAGGCTTCGGGATGAAGAGAGGGGTCAGCTCTGCCCGCACGAGGGGAGAGGAGAGGGGGAGCGAGGAAGAGAAAAGAGGAGGAGAAGAAAGAGGGGGAAAACGGTGCGCGCCTCGACCCGGTTAATTAAGGCACCGCCGGACGAGCGGCCCAAAAGACCCGAGAACAGGAAGGAAGCGGAACCGCCAGAACCGCCGGGCTCAGAGACAAGCCTTTAACGTCCAGATCAGAGATCGCTTTCTGGACAGGCATAACGAAGGCCAGCTCTTTGATATTACTGCTTTCTCTTTAAGCATCAGCCTCTATTCTGTGATGAGTGGAAAGCCAGCCGTTTTATCCAGCTCTGGGTGGGCGGCGACAGAGACAGGGGTCTGTGAACAACGTTTGGCACCCCAGGGGGGTTGGCGGGGGGGGGGGGGGGGGGCAGGGGCAGGGCTGGCACCGATAGCACAGAATGAGCGTTGACCTAATCGCTGTCAGACGTACAGGCCGCTGTTACGTTCTCCTCTGGCTCTCCAGCCAGCACCCAAACACCGAAGGCTTTGTGTTCATGATTCACGGTCTTTTTCCTCCTCTCCTGCAGACTGCTGTCCATCTCCTCTCCTCTACTGGGGGAAAACGGATGGAGGAAAGCGCACAGATCCAGGGGACTGACCTCCCAACCTTCTCCACCACAACCTCTCTTCTCTCCTCCCTCCCGTCTCCTTGCCAGTTTTCATCCCTTATTCACTTTCTCCTTTCCGCCCTCTCTTCTTTTTCAGCTCCTCCCCACCACCTTTTCTCCTGTCCCGCTATTACACACCCCCCTGCCCCCACCGCCACCGCCCCAAACCCCTGAAACTCATCCATAACTCCTGCCTCACCTTATCTCAGGCCCACCTTCAGTGCCACATCACTCTCCTCTCCCCCTCCCTCCCTCCATCCCTCCATCCCTCCTTTTCTCCTCTCTCCCCTCCCGTCCCCCCCGCGTTCCGTCTGTCCTTCCCCCGCTCTGACCCTAAAAAGCAGAAAAACGAAACGACGTGCGAGACGCCCAGCTGCGGCACTTCGCTTCTCAAAATAAAACTTTATTTATTTTAATAAACGCGCGACGTCGTCTCTCCCCCTCGCAACCCGTCGCGCCCGCTCCAGGTGCGACGAGCAGCCTGTCGAGACGGCGTTTGGGCCCCCCGCGCCCCCCCCCCCCCCTTCCGGTTCCAGGGGGAGCGCGGGCGGGAGACGGCTAGCCGTAGCGCTAACGGGCCGCGGCGGTGAGAGTCAACCGCGGCGACTTTGGCGCACACGCAGAGAACGAGCAGATAAGAGCGCTGCTCCCCCCCTCCCGCCCCCCCGGGCGGACCCGACCCCCCATAGCTGTCAGGCGTGAGCAGTGCGGAGAGCGGGCTTCACAGCGCTGCAGCGGCGGTGCTGGACGCGCTCCCGCGGAAGGTTCCGGGCCTTTCCGGCCAGATTATAATAACGTTTCTGGAGGCGGAGCTCTGGAGGCCAGACGGCCGGCGCGCCACGACGATCTCAGGCCCGCTTTTATCGCCCTTATTACCTTTTCTATCTTTTTCTTTTTCTTTTGTTTTATTTACTCCTTCTTCTGTTGTTCCGAGACGGAAAATAATCAGGGGAGAAATATTCTGTCTGTTCCGCTCCGGTTATTGAATGGTAAATAAAGTCCAAACGCATTTCTGTTTGGGTATTTCATTTTATAAAAACACCAAAGAAGGAAAGAAAGAGAAAGAGAGAAAAAAACAGAAGAACCAACAAAACCGTGTGTGTGTGTGTATTTGAGTATGTATGTATGCGTGTGTGTGTATTTGAGCATGTGTGCATATGTGTGTGCATATGTGTGTGTGTGTGTGTATCTGAGCATGTGTGTTTGCATGCGTGTGTGTGTGTGTGTGTGTGTGGTATGTCTCTGTGCTGCCTCTCTGAGGACATTGTGAGTGTGTGTGTCTGTCTGTGTGTGTGCGTGTGTGTGTGTGTGTGTGTGGTATGTGTGTGTATGTGGTATGTGAGTGTGTGTGGTGTGTGTGTGAGTGTGGTATGTGTGTGGTATGTGTGTGTGTGTGTGTGGGGTATGTGTGTGGTATGTGTGTGTGTGTGTGTGTGTGTGTGTGGGGTATGTGTGTGGTATGTGTGTGTGTGTGTGTGTGGGGTATGTGTGTGTGTGTGTTTGTGTGTGTATGTGGTGTGTGTGTGTGTGTGTGTGTATGTGTGTGTGTGTGTGTGTGTGTGTGTGTGTGTATGTGTGTGTGTGTGTGTGTGTGTGGTGTGTGTGTGTGTGTGTGTGTGAGTGTGAGTGTGTGTGTGTGTGTGTGTGTGGGGTATGTGTGGTATGTGTGTGGTGTGTGTGTGTGGTGTGTGTGTGGTGTGTGTGGTGTGTGTGTGTGTGTATGTATGTGTGTGTGTGTGTGTGTGTGAGTGTGTGTGTGTGTGGGGTATGTGTGTGGTATGTGTGTGTGTGTGGTGTGTGTGTGTGTGTGTGTGTGTGTGTGTGAGTGTGTGTGTGTGTGGGGTATGTGTGTGGTATGTGTGTGTGTGTGGTGTGTGTGTGTGTGTGTGAGTGTGTGTGTGTGTGGGGTATGTGTGTGGTATGTGTGTGTGTGTGTGGTGTGTGTGTGTGTGTGTGTGTGTGTGTGGTGTGTGTGTGTGTGTGTGTGTGTGTGTGTGAGTGTGTGTGTGTGTGGGGTATGTGTGTGGTATGTGTGTGTGTGTGGTGTGTGTGTGTGTGTGTGTGTGTGTGTGGTATGTCTCTAACTCTCTGAGGACACTGGTGAGGTGAGTAATGGTGCCACCTGCACCCTGTTTACTGTCACTGAGTCGGGGGAAAGAAGCCGTCTAATTACCACAGATTAGTATTGGGGAAGCAGACCCTAACAAACGGTCCACGGGGTAATAAATGATCGCGGGGTGCTCCTCGGCACCCACGCCCCAATCGCTGACAAATTGGGCCTGCCAGAGCCCCGTTCTGTTCCGTCCCGCAGAGAGAGGGGGCGAGCACGCCCCAGAGCGTCCGCGCGCTAAAGGTCAGAGACGTTGTTCGCGGATCGAGCGCTAACCTGAGGTCAGCTTGCCCCCCGGTCCGTACCCTGACCTCATCCCCTGCGGGGCCGAAAAGCACAGCTGATCCCAGATCAGCCCTCCTGCTCTGCGATGCTTCACCGATACAGGCTCAGGTTCGGAATTACTAATCATTGCTTTATTTTATCCATGTATTTATATAGGATGCAACTCTGAGGTCAAATGCGAAGACGGAAAAAAAAACTGGCAGTTGTTTCTTAGGAAAACATGGAAAACAAGAAGTAATTAGCCAAGCATGATTATCTTTACTTACTTTACGCTAACAGCTGACTCTGTATCAGGAATATAGGACCACTGTGTTGTTCTCTACTATGGTGGGAAGGAAGAGAGAGATGGGACCTCATACAGAGTAGGCTCTAGAGAGGGATGATTCCTTGTAAAATTTGCCCCACTCCCACCCCCATTTCAATACCTTTGTCTGACTTAAAGAAAACTGGTGAGGCCAGAAGTCACTGGCAGGCAACGACAGATCTGCTTTCCACCCTCCCCCTCCCTGACTATTATCCAATCAGAGGGAGTGTTCGGGAGTATTCGGAATCTGCTTGTGCTGATTGGCTGACTGCTCCCTTCTTCCTCTATCAACAGTTCTGTTACCTCCCCAAGAAGAACAGACCATTTTATGTGGAAAGAAATAAAGGTTTGTCTATCCATTTCTTACTTTTGCTCTCTAAACAGTTCTATTTACCAAAATACCAAAGGTTTCAATCATCGCATTTTCTAGTAATAATAAATCATGCATAGAACCTAGTATATTACTACTTTACAAAACTTCCCATAATTCTCTATTCAGGGTTTTCAGTGAATTCACTGAATAGGGGGAATGGAAGCGAAATTGGCCCCCGCTGTGCCGTGGTCACATGACTCTCCCCCCGACACTGCAGTGTCAGCAGAACCCTAACATTCTGACTGAAGCTCGCACAGTACAGGACCCTACCGTGTGAACATGGGGGTTATTAACCCTTTGAGGAGTGAGGTCACAAATATGTGATTGGAATGTTCTTAACTGAACATTCTGATGCTGATGTCACAATCACTGCTGGTGACTGAAAGGAACAGAGTTCTAGAACACTGACTTAAAAATATGTATAATTCAAAATACCACTTTTTCAAGAGGTTAATAACCCCCCCCCCCCCCCCCCCCCCCCCCCCCCACCCCACCCCCAAATCCACCCAGCGTTACCTTTGCCGTCACTGTCCTCATCGACGCCGTCTCGATGTTTGTGCTATTACTCTCCCCCCCCCCCACCCCCCCCCCCCGCAGCTGTGTTTAATGGGCAGGTGAAAATCAATCTGGCGGTAAAATTCACGCCCTCGTGCCGTGGCAACCAGCTGGGAGGAAGGGGGTAGGCTTTGGGGGGGGTCGGTGCGGATGGGTGGGGACAGGAGGCACCCCATGGAGGGAGAGGTGGATACATGCAGGATACTTCACGGGGGGGGCGGGGGGGGGGGGGGGGATATGGGTGGCTGGGCCTCCCGCCATACGGTCCACGCGGGGCCCACAAACCGCGCATTTCTGGAGCGCTGCGCGGAGACTATCCTGGGGAAGCTCTTCCTTACCCCAGCCTCACGCATAATGCATGGGGTTCAGCACTGCAAGGCCCGCGCTCTTATTTAGTAAAATCTGCTCCCCGCGTGCCCTGCGATAGACCGGCGGCCCGTCCGGGGTGAATTCTTGCCTCTCACCCAATGCATTCTGGGATAGGACCCAGTACCCCCCGCGACCCTGCTCAGGATAAGCGGGTATGGATAATGGATGGACCCTGCTCAGGATAAGCGGGTATGGATAATGGATGGACCCTGCTCAGGATAAGCGGGTATGGATAATGGATGGATGGATGGATGTTCAAACAGGACAGGTTCGTAATGAAGAGTAATTTAGCGGGATATTGCAGCAGCAGCAGAAGGAGACTGGCTCTTCTGGTAATGGTGCATTTCTGTAAGGTGCGAGGTTTGGGTCTGTTTCCCGTGTTAGACAAAACGACTCTTTTCCTGCTGGAGAATCCCCCTGCTCGCCACAAGCCCATTTACATAATTAAATCATCAATCAGGAATTTATCTTCTATTTGCCTGCCTCTCTTGAAACATTTATTTGCTGGTCTTTCATTGTCTGAACTAAAAATGAATAGAGAAACAAGCATTTGATGAATTCGGAACACAGGGGTATTAAAAGGGTTAAAGACGGGTTTATAGCTGGTTATGTTTTATTGATTGACTAATATCGCTTCAGGGTTTATAGAAATTCCAGGTCAGAAAATGCCTGTCTAAATCTTGCCAAAATCTCTTGTATTGAAAATATAAATAAGAAACAAAAGGGCATAAAAGCTTAAAAGCACAGCTTAAACACTGAGCTGATGCATTATTAAATATACCTTAGTGTGTATCTACATGTTAGAGGTTATAAAACATCCCCATAACTCTAAAAACATTGTTTTATACATTATTAAATATGCCTTAATATGCAGCTACATGCTAGAAATCATAAAACGTTCCCATAATTCGAGCTCAGAAAAACATTTTGGAGCTATTCCCAAAACTGCATAAACAGGATATTAAATTGTCTGATAGATAATAGAGGGTGATATTATATATCTGCGCGTTGTAAAATTATATCATTATAATGGAGCATTTGATGTTATTCCTAATGTAATAATTACAGACTAATAACTCAGTCACCAATGGAGCGCCACTGTGTGGTTATGTGTGTTTTTCTGCGATATGATTGGTCCTGTCGCTGGACATTCTATCTAAAGTAGGGGTGTCAAACTCAAAGTCCCAGAGTGCCACAGCAGATTGAAGGTTTTTGTGGTTCCCTTTCATTAAAGCTGCTGCAAATTTGGGCCTTTGAATCTTGCGTGGACCGTTTAACCAATCAGTGACTTTTTTGTTGAAATGCTGCAGACACTGCGGCCCCCCTGCCGGCCCCCCAGGACTGGAGTCTGGCAGCCCTGATCAAGTGCCTCCCCCACACTGGCCAACACTCGATGGTTAGATGTATTTTTCAAGTCG
>CM077297.1:3959774-3969774 GCA_039654925.1 Anguilla pacifica | reverse complement strand
TATCATCGGCTACCCCGCCGTGCACCAGATCTTTTGAGCTCTTCAGATGTCAGTTAAATTTTAAAACAGTTAATAAAAAATGTTATTAACCAAACGACGAGGCACGATCATATCAAATTACCATTTTGCACTGGGTATTGGAGAAAATTAGATTTTTCTCCAGTAACTCGCAATCATCTGCAGATTTGGACTGGAGATTGAAAGGTTAAAGCATTTTAAATGAAGTACTTGAGCCGAATCTCCAAGAAGCAGACCCGCCATTGGATAAGGTCAACATATCATTACCCAAAACAGAGCCGAATCAAATATTTACCAAGGCGCTACATTTTTCTTAAAGCACACGAGGGTAAGGCCGTTAAAGATGGAATCATTAAGCACTGGAAATGTTCTGCAGCAAGGCAGCGCAAAAGCTATATGAATAAATCAATCACTACTTAAGACCGTCTGGAGATCGTAATGTTGCTGCAGAGATAAGCCTCAGAAATTGGTTCCCCCTCTGACACACACACCCTCTCCCACACCCACACCCCCTTCAACACCCACACCCTCTCCCACACCCACACCCCCTCCCACACCCACACCCTCTCCCACACCCACACCCCCTTCAACACCCACACCCCCTCCCACCCCCACACCCCCTTCAACACCCACACCCCCTTCCACCCCCATACCCCCTCCCACACCCACACCCTCTCCCACACCCACACCCCCTTCAACTCCCACACCCCCTCCCACCCCCATACCCCCTCCTAAACCCACACCCTCTCCCACACTCACACCCCCTTCAACACCCACACCCTAACACTCCCACACCCACACCCTCTCCCACACCCATACCCTAGCACTCCCACACCAACACCCTCTCCCACACCCATACCCTAGCACTCCCACACCCACACCCTCTCCCACACCCATACCCTAGCACTCCCACACCCACACCCTCTACCACACCCAGACCCTCTTCCACACCCCAGCATTCCCAAACCCACACCCCCTCCCACACCCTCTCCCACACCCATACCCTAGCACTCCCACACCCACACCCCCTCCCACAACCACACCCTAAGCATTCACACACAGGGCTCTAGTATTTTTCTGCTTTTAGGTTATACACCTATTGCCTCATGCTCCTTTTTACCAGCGCTTGTTATGGATGCAATCTGCATGCGTTCAGAGTGTGTATTTTGGTTTGCGGTTAGCGCAGTAAACTCGCTCTAGTGCTTCAGTGATGCTGTATCTGTGCTTGCTCGCCCCCCGGAACGCCATTAGCCAGCGCTGGCAAAGTATTGCTTGTATTAATCAAGTGAATGCACTCACGGTTTCTCCAACATCATTATTCGCCCTGGATAAAAGCGTCCGCTAAATTAATGCAATGTAATGTCTGTGAAATAAAATCACCGAAGATCATTTTTTTGAACCGACATTTTCTTCTCTCTCGCGTAGAATATTCGAAAACGGGAAATTTCATTATGTGGCCGAAGGTAAAAGATAATTGGATCATAATTGTAAAATAAGTTTCTGTCGGAATCTTCATCGATGACACAGGGAGGCTAGGGTTTGGCGGACGCAATATGGTGACACAGCAAATGCAGCACTGTAGATTCAATATAATGATACCGTTGATGTAGAAATGGTGTTATTGTCTTGTCATGGCTTAGGAGTACTTAAGCAAGGCAATAATGCATCCAACAAATGGAGAACAACAGAATGAGAATGGAAAAAAAAAAAAAAACGCAGTTATATTTCTTGTTTTTTCCAGTTTGATGCGCAACGATTCGTGTTCTACCAACAATCCGTGGAATTACCTGCGTGTTTACAGGTGACAGAGGCGTTCCATTCAGATAATCTCCTAATAGCCAACAATTCATTACTGTCCTCTGCAGGGGACATGAGTCTCAAGAACCATATACTCTACTATGCTGAAACCTACATTGCAAGGGGAATTCAATAAAAATTAACTAAATAATAATAATAATAATAATAATAATAATAAATACTTAACCTTTCTTTCTGCCGGGTGTCAGGAGGATATACAGTAAGTAAGTGAATGAAACGCAAACACAGAAGGAGGGATTTTTAACACCCTTTTCATAATGGTGTTGGGCGTGTAGCCAGACCGTCTACTACGCACCAGCGTGGAGTCAACCAGTGCTTCAAATTCTGCAGGAGGAAAACGAGGCCTACCGTCGCACAAGAGAGCCAGTTGACTCTCAGGCTTAGCTGACGCGAGTGGGAAAACGCAGACTCGGGCGTCTCTCCAGAATATCCCACAAACGCTCAAACGGATTCAGATCCAGCGACTGAGAAAGACACAGGAGTGAAGTCAGAGGCAAGCCCCTCAGAAAAGCTGGATATTTCACGCTCTGTTGACAGGGGGGCACTGTCATCTTGAAAGACACCCCTCTTTGCCAGAAAGAATACTTTAACATTAAGGGGGCGGGGGGGGGGGAGAGAGGGATGACTCAGACACTTTAAGCAATGATTGGCACCAACCTTGACTTTTAAAGAGTGCGAGTGCACCTACCCATAAAGAAAATGGTGCCCCGCTCTTACGGAAATATCAGAACTTTTTGTTCATGGAGTACAATAGTTTTTGGGGAGTTTTTCCATTACTTTTTTTTTTCTCATTACCACTATGTTTCTCCCAGGTGGTCAAGCTGTTGATGTCACACGTGTGATGTCATGTGATGTCATGACATGTTATGACTGATGATTTTACGCAAGCTAATCGGGCATCAGGCCTACTGGTCTACTACCCGGCTTTAGTGCAGCAGCCTTCTGCAAACTGGATCAAATGGTTAATGGTTATTTTTGGGTTTGTCTAATATTCCTATTCCAGTAAACAGTCTAATGTATCCTGGCCTTTTTTAAAATGTAGCGCATTGTTTTCCGTTTTCCAAATTGGTTTAGGTTAAAGGTCGGATTAAACAATTTTTCAGTATTTGGAAATAAAAGGACTTAATTCATGACCTAAGTGGGAAAATGCATAGTTTTATGTTGGTCTTATTTCCGTTAGATTTTTACATTTTGTGTTATGTAAACGCCATTTTGTAATTATGCATTTGCATATGAAACGTTTGCAATATAAAATGTATGTAATATTATTCTGGTGTTAAGTCATGAAATGCATTCATATGCTATCCACCTGGCAACAAAAGCTATTGATTTCTAACATAACAAATATTGTTGACAAAATCTAACAAAATGCAACATAAAAACTCTAGGTTAGTATATTAAGATTCAGTTTATATCATATAAAATCCTGTAAACCTTTTAGAGAGAAAAGCAGACTGCACTAAATTTGTGGGTTGGATGTGTCATACAGCGATGAGATTGTATCTCTGGGGTAGCACTATTCTCCAGCAGGTCATTGGCCAATTAAAAAAATGTTAAAAAGATGAATAAATGAGAAAGTGCAGAGGGGTCGGGCCTGAGTGGGGCCATGGGGAACCCCTAGTTATGGCTGAAAAGGCAACAGGTTTGTGGGGGGGGGGGGGGCTGACTGCTGATTAAAGTAGAGAGGCACGCCTGATGGAAATGAAGGCTTAATGTTGGCAGGGGGGGGCCAGGGAAGCAGCCTGTAGCCTGGGGGGGGGGGTGTTAATGCATAAGGGGAACCAGGCAGGGCTTTAAAAATGGAAGCACACTCCATTTTCCCCAGCCCAGGGTATTAAGAATTAAGTGCAAGGCAGAAGGACAGAGATTTACCAGAATTAACTGCCCATGCACCCTATACCACCCCCCCCCCCCCCCCCCACAAAAAAAAAGCATATTGGAAAGCAAACATTATGAGATCAGCTCGAAGCATGGATCCAGTCGTCCTCACACTTGTTGGTTACGGAAAAATGTGTGCGTGCATGTGTGTACAGTAGGTGTATATGTGTGTGTGTGTGTGTGTGTGTGTGTATGTACAGCACTGTGTGTCTCAGTCTGCACACACGCACGCATACACGTCTCGGTCTCCCCCCTGATCCGTGTCTCTGTAGCCTTTGATTTGTGCCGGGCGACGCTGCTAAGACTGGAAGCGAACACGGGGATCACGGCCCAGCCGCACAGATAACGCTCTGATCAAAGTGCCCGCCGCGCTCAGACAGAAAAGAGAGCGGGGAGAGGGAAACCCCCGCCACCACGCCAGCCGCAGTCACCGCTTCGTCTCTGCTCGGGCAGGGCGAAATCGTCCTCTTTTTATTTTCCCATTTCAGAGGCTCGCCGCGATCAATCCCCACACGCTCCTTTTGAGCAGCCGAGACCGAGACAAAAAATTAAAGACCCCCATAATTCCGTTTTGGCTCCCTTACCTTCACCCAGTCCCGCTCTTTTAACCTTTTCACTCTTCGGTCTAATATCTCATGCTCGCACACACGCACGCACACACACACTCTCGATCTCAGTACAAAGTCACACACACACACACACACACACTAACAAACTCACTCTCTACAGTCATATACACACACTCTCCCTCTCTCTCGCTCTCTTTCTCTCTCTCATGAAGCCCCCCCACCCCCCCCCCCCCCCCCAATGCCCACACTAAGCGCTCTGTCATGGGATTCATTCCATTTTACTGACACTGCTATTCAATTCAAAAACTTTATTCATCCCCAGGGGGCAATTAACATGTTACATCATAGTGACATCATAGTAGGAGACTCATTACTTATGAATGCGCTTATGAAAGGGCCCGTACTCAAAGTGCCTCAGAGTGACCGTGCTGATCCAGGGTCAGTTTAGCCTTTCAGCTCATAACAGATAAGTTCTGTGTCCGGGGGAAATGTGATCCAGGGGAAATCTGATCCGTAATATTTTTTAGTACTCTGGGGCCATGTTGATGAAGTCTCAGTATGGGACACTCTATCAACATGGCCCCAGAACTCAAAAATATTAACGTGTAGTCTTGACTGCAAATGGCCGTTCGCGCCTGCACAAAATGGTCCTCAAGCTGGGAAGCTGGCCTCAAATGAGATTGAACTGTCCGTTCTTCCGTTTCAATGCATCATCACCTTAATCAGTTAATCAATCAACCAAATCTCAGTTAATGCCATTCTCTAAACAAAATCATTTTCAGCTACACGTTTTTTCATGCCTGCATGCGATCCATCTCTTTGCCAATGAGCACTTTGATAATGGACTCATTCACAGATAGATAGTAGTGCGTACGGACTGCTCTCCGACGCTGCAAATAGGTTCTTAAAAATAAAGCGTGACCAAAATCAGGATCCTGAAGTGAAGTCACGCTGTCTCTGACAGTGCTGCTGGGAGGGGGGCCAAGTCAAGGTCTCGGTAGTTTGTCTCAGTGACTCATACCTTGGGAAGGAGGCATTAGAGATGATGAGTCAAACCACAGAGGGAAATGTGGACGTATGATGGTTCTCCCATCCAAGAAGTGATCTCATACACAGTCTCAAAGCATTTTCGCACACCATTTTGGACCAAACTAATACACAATCTTGTAATCTTCAAAACACTTTCATATACCATCTTGAAGCAAGCCAAGACACAATCTTGGAAGCAATCTCAAAGCGTTTTTGTATAAAGTACCATCTTGAAGTGAATTCATACACAATCTCGAATTTACTCTCAAAGAATTTTTGCATACCATTTGGAAGTAATCTCGTACACGATCTGTTCTCAAAGCATTTTTACAAACCAACTGAACGCAACTCATAGACGGTCTTGTCTTGAAGCATTTTAGTAGCCTATACCATCTTGAAGTGACCTCAACAACAAGAGATCTTGCTGAACCACTAATTTGTAGAATCAGGTGTGCCAAATTAGGGTTGATTGATCCTGGACGGTAGATCTCCAGGAACAGGGTTGGGCAGCCCTGACCACCACAACTGACGATAACCTAGAAATTTTTTTAATTCTCTTTTAAAATAGCCAATAATCTTCAACTATGTTACACATTCAGTTATTTCAAATGATGACATTACCATCATCGTAGACTATGGTCTGACTGTGCCGGCCAACACCACTGATTCATTCTATCCCCAAAGACCCTTTGGCCCCCAAAACACAGCAGCTCAATTGACCTACAGTTGGACAGCTCCCACTTCCGCCAGTGCAGCTCACTGACCTACAGTTGGGCTGCTCCCAATACCGCCATGCAGCTCACTGACCTACAGTTGGACAGCTCCCAATACCGCCAGTGCAGCTCAATTGACCTACAGTTGGGCTGCTCCCAATACCACCATGCAGCTCATTGACCTACAGTTGGGCTGCTCCCAATACCACCATGCAGCTCATTGACCTACAGTACAGTTGGGCTGCTCCCAATACCGCCAGAGCAGCTCATTTGACCTACAGTTGGGCTGCTCCTAATACTGCCAGATCAGCTCATTGACCTACAGTTGGGCCAGCTCCCACTTCCGCCAGTGCCTGGAGCCGCTGGCACCCGGGAAGGAGCCGGGTTTGTAAGAGGAACGCCGCAGAATAACATTCCCAGCGGGGCAGGAGGGGAAAGAGTGTGTGCTGCTCCTTGAGGCAAAGGAAAGAAACTCGTGAATTACTACAGCAAATACCCAGCTGTAAAAAAACAGATAGCGTGTCAAACGGAAACGGCAGGAAGGGTCCCTGGGCTGCGGCAGAGTCCTCAAAGCAAATAAATAAACGTGAAATCCAGAACTGAACTGAACAAACGGAACAGAACGGTGAGTTCCTTCTGCAGGGAAACGTTGACCGGCATGTGCTTTTGCAGGTAAGGGTGGGTTAGGGAGGTTCGTCCAGGCTGGACCCACAGCCGTAACTAAATCCACAGTAAGAGTGCAGAGCTAAGATAGGGGTCTCCACGTTCTGTATTTGTACCTCGTTCCTTAGCAACTAAAAGGCAATCGCTGATCCTAGTTCAACACTCCTACTTCGAGGCGCTCAGATACCGCATGTATGTGGGCCCTAGACTGTGTCCGCAACAGGGAAGCAGGGATATGGAGATAGGTGATGTGATCAGCAGTTTTTTTTTTTTTTTTTTTTTTGCTTTAGTTCACATTCACTTCTATTTCTTCGCTCACCGAGTAACTCGCTGTACCTGTAACTGTAGCGCGGAGAAGAGACGTGTGAGGATGAGTTGTTCCGCATCTCCGAAAGATAAGAAATGTCCCAGTTTTGCAATGATACAGAAAGTACAAAAAAGCCAGCCTGGATAAGGTTTTCACGAAAAACTCTTGGATATTGAAATATTATCTCTAACCTCAATAACCTTTTAGACTTATAAGAAATTGGACACATTGTGTCATCTTTCCACAGTGAAATTTGCACTTAGGCCTACTGTTTTTTTATTATTACATTTTTAATTGTGGGTAATTTCTAAATATTACAGTCCAACCACACCGCCCCCACACCCAACACACCAATTTCTAGCCAATGGCAATTCCCAAAACACAGAACCTAAAAGAGTTTTCAAGAAGTGTTTTATCGATAATGCATGTGGCTAGAGACAGCACTGTACGATAATTTCCTTTGTGGAGGTTTACAGAGCAATATTTCTGTTTTGTGGGAATGCAGAATTGGACCATTTTCTCGTGCTCTGGTCAATGTTATTATTATTATTATTATTTTAAAAATTGGAAAAGCACGCCGTTAATCCCCGCATGGGCTGAGTTTCTGCGTTCCCATGGAGATAAGTTGCCGACGTTGTTTTAATTAAGGGCTCTCTTAGGAAAGAAAGAGCCACCTCCCTTCGGAAAGAGAAACCACGCCGGATCAGGATAGGGTTGACACAGAGCAGGTACCCGTCCCCCTTGCAAAGCTTCATGGGAATGGAATCCAACAACCGTAGAGAGGATTTACGATTCATAATTATTTCCATTAGCTGCGACCGGTCGTGTCAAAGAGAACAATACGGAAGTTAATTCCTGTGCTAATTCCATAAAAAAGGAACACAGAGGTGACTCAAATCAAGCCAGTGAAAACTTGGACGGACATTAAAGGTATTTAAAGCTTAAGTTTATTTATTTATTTATTTATCTATTTACTTATTTATTTTCCCATCAGGCTACCGTACAAAACATTCCTGGAATTTAAATACTTAGTTTAGCGCACTGAAACAGAAGAACCGTTATATACAACTGCACAAATGGTATTTCGTTTGCTCTCCTGAAAGGGCAACAATTCACGAGTCAACATTAACAAACATTAATAAACCGTAAATGTCATCCATTTGCATATGTCCTAACGGCAAGGGGCCTAATTTATTATGATAATCAACCAACACAATTTGGAAATGCAAATAGCGTTTATTGACAAAACAAATCCCATGCAAATTAAGTCATGTCAGAGGGATGCGGAAAATGTTTTGTGTCACATAAAAAAACATAAATTTTAATGATTATATAATCCCATAACTGAACCATGATATACTTTAGGGTATGAAATAATACATTTTAGAATAAGACATAAAAAATTGGCACTGGTCAGAAACAATGTTAAAATTTTCAACTTGGGCATGGTTTGGAGTTTAATTTAGATGTCTGGTGTTGTGTGACAAATACACAACACCAGACGAGAAACCGTTCCATATTATTTTAAAAGTGTCTTGTGTTGCACCCCCTTTATTTAATGTAGGCAAACACGACATTTGTTTTCAAAAATCCCTGCACAGGCTTTCAGATCGATAGTCGAGACAGATCATTTCTGCGACCAACGGGTCATGTACTGTGAGCCCTGTCAATTGAAAAAAAGAATTTAGAACCCTGCTATGAAAAGAATTTAGATTCCTGCTATGAAAAGAATTTAGAACCCTGCTATGAAAAGAATTTAGAACCCTGCTATGAAAACATTTTTTTAGAGTTCCGGCAGTGAATTAGTGCTGATCCTTGTCTTTGCTGCCAGTAAGTGCGGGCGTATTAATATGGAACTTGCTTTAGAAGCGAGAAAGATTTATCAGCCGTTTAGAATTTTTTGATAAATGCTTAGAAATGCTGTTGTCGTGAACTCTAAACATAAATCTATCAATGAGAGAACTGCATACATTCCACGTTTATACTAGCCCCGCAGATATATTGTGAAGGATCCTATGTCAAAAATCTAAGGTGCTACAAACAAATGAACCTTAAGCATGTGTAGCTAAATATGAAAATTAGGTATATATTATTATTATTATGATTGCTGTTGCTAATACCTCATAGGTTTTGTGGTTCTCACAGCATGTTGATGATGTGGACAGTTAATGTTACAGTTCTAAAGACTAAAACCCACAATCAGTTTATGCTGCCTTCGCCTTTTAATTCCACCGCTCTACGAGAACTCGATTGGCGGACTAAGGGGGGAAAAAAGAAAAGCCCTCTCTATCCCGCTCACAGAGACGTCTTACGGTCACTCTAAAGCCCCCCGAAGAGACAGACGTCCCTTCTTCACCCGTCTGTTTCCGACAGACGGCTTCCATTCTCCCGGAGAACGGGGTGACGGATGTCTACTGAAAGCTTCCTTTCAGAGGTTGCTCAGGGGGCGCGGGGGTGAAGGAGTAGAGAGGAGGGAGACGCGCGACTGCCGCTACGTCTTCTTAACGGTCGATCGATCTCCGAGCGCGGGGCGGGGGCTGCTCCCGCGGTCGGGGGGGGGGGGGTCTCTTTTCTCCGCGCCTCCGACTCCAAGTCACGGCGGACGGGAAAACCTGCTGTTCGTTGTGTAAGTCGATAAGCGGGATAATGCCTGGCCTAAAAGTGCGCCTCCCTCGCAGCGATCAGCCGGCCGACCGTCTGACAACCCCCCCCCCCCCCCGGTGAAATTTATCGCCACCCCCCCTAACGTGCTGCTCGGGGGGGGGGGGGGGGGCGCGGCTACAAATCCAGCGACTGGACAAAGCGGCGCTTCTGAACGCGCTACGCTGGCGGCGGGGGCAATCCCGGCGCGAGTCCCAAGCGGACCGTAAAGTGTCTGCGTGACGGATGCCGGAGCGGGCCGAATGCGCCAGCGCGGTGTGATTACCACACGCCCGGACACGCCCGCAGCAGCAGCACCCCCACCCCCCCGCGACCGGTCCCAGCTTCTCTCTCACTCCCCTTTT
>CM077297.1:3879774-3954774 GCA_039654925.1 Anguilla pacifica | reverse complement strand
CACTCATTAACACACACACACTCATACACACACACACACACACACACTCATTAACACACACACACGCACACGCACACGCACACGCACACGCACACACACACACACACACACACGCACACGCACACACTCATTAACACACACACACACACACACACACAGAGCACACTCATACATATACACACGCAGACACACTCATACACACACTTATACACACACACCAGAATGACACACATACACACAACCACCTCCCCATACTCCTGCCCCAAACTCACACACAAACTCAATCACACCCCCTCTCTCTCTCTCTCTCTCTCACACACTCACACACATGCACACACACACACACACACACACACCCACAGAACCCCCAATACCCCTCCACCCGTCTTGTCAAAAACTCAAGGGTAGGAGTAATAAATTCTGGGAAACCCACCAGACTTCAAGCCATCTTAAATAATTGATCAGAGAGAACATGGCGTCTGACATCACATCACACATCTCCGCCACAAGAACCAGGGAAACCACGGTAACGGATTGATACATTTGTGCTTTTAAAAAATTATGATTAATTCCTGTATGATCACTGTCCACTGTGCATATATGAATTAGGCATTCAGTTTCGATTCAACAATCCTTTGAGTAAGTTCTTCCCAAAAAAACAGAAAATAATGAACAAACATGGCAGACAATTCTGCAGCAGCAGATGATGTTAAAATGATGTCCAGTTGTTTCCCTACTATTTTCTCAACAGCATGAAAACTGGAAAGAATGAGAAACACGATCCTAATAGCTTGTGTGATTTCTGTAAGATACAGTGCTTCTAGTTAGCTAGCTATAGGGTGACCGTATATTGGATTTTTTTAAAAGAGGACGGGGGGGTTAGGCATTATGAACGTAATGCTAGGCTATTAATATACAGTCCATGTAACAGGAAAAAACCTGACAAGAATTTTTTAGGAATTTAGAAAGCCTGACTGAACGCTCACAAAAAAAAAAAGAATGTCAGGGAAAAAGAGGATGTCGGGTCAGCCTAGCTAGCTAGTTACCCAAGCCTTCAATCATAACTTGGGCCGAGTGTGGCTGGTTCATAGTTCATGGCTTCTGGGTACGGCAGACCTGGTGTCAGTGAGCTAGCGGAAGAGCAAATATTTAGAAAAGCTGTCATTAGCTGCCAGCTAGCTCATTAACTCCCATGAAAATAAATGTATTATGACACATAACTTATCACAGGGGGCTAATGACAATGTGCCAGGCCTCAGTGTCACGTGTCACAGAGAGCATTTTTTATCCTTAGAAGAGTGGGATCTGAATAAGAATATATTACACGCAATCTAATAAGTCTAACAACGCTGGCAGGCTAATTAGAAATCTCTCCGGGTAAACTCTCTCTTCGGATTTAGCATGGTCTTTTGGGTAGAATTTGAGTCACAACTTTGGCAATACTTTCAGTAAGTGAACAGAAAGTATGTGTATATTTCCAACATACTGCACACTCGCACAATAAACAGCACACACTAAACAATATGTACACCGTACATACCTTAATAGAACTGTATGTAGTACGTGGTTTTGGATATTTGTTTTCTTATCTGTTGAAGACCGGGATGGTGAAGCATTATGTTTTCAAAAACAAAAATAAATATCCATTTTCTCGCCAACGAGTATCATACTTTTCATTTTAGCGATATGCTGTATAAATAATTGAAAATGAATATTAAACCTGCACCTTATCTGCCAGGTTTTTACATTATCTGGGTGAGCTAGCTGGCCAGGAGGACTCTCTAAAGTGCTGGCAGTTCTAAAATAAAAAAGTCTAAAAGTCCTCAGGCTGGAACAGTTTGTTACTGGAGGCTCCTATCGGTTGAGATGCATTATCAGGACTGTGGGTACGATTTGCGAAAAAACCAATTCATTTAAGGAGGTGATGGTGGGGGCTGGTGGTGGTGGGGGGGGTGAAGTGAAAGAGATAATTCAAGCACAGAGCCAGGCGTGAACATTTAGGGTGGTGATGGTGGGGGCTGGTGGTGGTGGCGGTCGAGGTGGTGGGGGGGGGGTTGAACTGGAAGAGATAATTCGAGCGCGGAGCACAGAGTGAGCGTTGACAGGAAGTGAAAAGCACGTATGCGAGTGTGGGAGGAAGCCATCCTTCAGTAAACGGGGTGATAATGTATGTGAGGTGGAGCGGTGTCACACTGGGGATCAATCAGACACCAGGCCCCCTGCGCTCTGATGACGGGGGCAGGGCTGTTCCCCAGGGCCTCTCTCTACGGGGCTTCATCTCAATTACGCTTCTCCGGGTGGCTGTGATGGTGAGCTTGGCTCTGTTTCTGGAGAGAGTCGTAGGCATTGCCCTGTTTCCAGAGTCAGCAGTGGATCCGGTTCTGTTTCTGGAGAGAGCTGTGAGCTTGGTTCTGTTTCTGGAGAGAGTCGTGGGCATTGCCCTGTTTCCAGAGCCAGCAGTGGACCCGGTTCTGTTTCTGGAGTTAGCTGTGAGCTTGGCTCTGTTTCTGGAGAGAGTTGTGGGCATTGCCCTGTTTCCAGAGCCAGCAGTGGACCCAGTTCTGTTTCTGGAGTTAGCTGTGAGCTTGGCTCTGTTTCTGGAGAGAGTTGTGGGCATTGCCCTGTTTCCAGAGCCAGCAGTGGACCCGGTGCTGTTTCTGCAGAGAGCTGTGAACTTGGTTCTGTTTCCGGAGTCATAAACCTGACACTGTTTCTGGAAAGTGTGCTTTAGTGTGCATCCTGATTTTCTGCCTGTACCTGTATGTGCTCATATAAATCGCTCTGCATAAGAGCATTTGCTAAATGCCTAAATATATATATATATATTTTTTTTTTAAAACAGGATTTTATTCCACGCACTTAACATCAGTGTAGCGTACCACACAGAGGAGACAGGAAAGATTAATTCAACAGGAGGGGAGCTTCCCTGATCTATGGGGCCTAGGGGTGGGTTCCACGAAAGCAGTGTTAGCGCATTAGCCATGGCAGCCCACGCTGCGCTTAAGGGAAAGGTACGCTACGCTAACAGTGCTATTTTCAGCTGATTTGCATGCAGGGCTGCGGGGCAAGTTGTCGATATGATTTTGGAAAGCACGCCTCAGGATGGATTCACCCCCGGCTTACGGGGCTCCGTGCCAAAGTTAAGTACAGAATCTGCGTTTTGGAAATTCCTTTAAAAATCAAACGAAAGCGCACGCATACAGGCACACAGACACGCACGTGCACACGTACAGAAACACACACATACTTGTTTCTTTGGATTTCACCCATTTGGTATACCAATGTGCAGGTCTTCTATACATTTCTACTTCAGCACGTGGGGTAACCTACAAAATGAATCTATGCACGACTCAGAGAGAACCTCACATGGATTTGGACTAGTCTACTCTGTCCCTATTTTTCATAAAAATCCAGAAGGCAGGCCCCAACCAGTGGATTCCAAAATGTATGGTCAGAAAAGAACCCTCTGATTGGTCCCAAGGGCTGCTGCACTGTGCTTTGGACCAATCACCTCTCACTTCATTGGAAACAGTAAAACGCACGCGTAGGAGCCTCAAGCCGATTGCACACACACCTCATCTCCAGGGCTCTTCAGCTGGGTGCTCAGAGAAAACCAGGAAAGTCTGGAAGCTCTGCAGATCCCTGGTTTAGGAGGAGCACAGGAGCCGCACGTACGGGCGCACACGGCCATCTGTGCGTCCCACACGGGGCGCGACAGTAAACGGGTAGTCCGTGAGTCCTTGCGAGCGCCGGTTTGAGTTAATGAAACCAGCTAGCCCCGCTGCACACAGCGTGATGACACCAATACACCACACACACACACAGATATAGATATTCAGATCTGAACACGGTGTGTTGATATCGGTACAGCACACAGATACTGAGAACTGCACACAAAGCATTGATACCGGTACAGCACACAGATATTCAGATCTGTACACGGTGTGTTGATACCAGGACAACACACGTGCATATTCAGATCTGCATGCGGTGTTTTGATACCAGCACAGCACACGCAGATATTGAGATCTGTACACATCGTGTTCATACCGCTACAGCACACGCAGATATTCAGATCTGCACACGGCACATTGATACCAATACAGCACGCACAGATACTGAGATCTGTACACATAGCGTTGATACAGGTACAGCACACTGATATTGAGATACTCACACAGTGCATTGATACCAATACAGCACGCACAGACACTGAGATCCTCACACAGAGCATTGATACCAATACAGCACACACAGACACTGAGACCTGTACACATAGCGCTGATACAGGTACAGCACACACAGACACTGAGACCTGTACACATAGCGTTGATACAGGTACAGCACACACAGACACTGAGATCTGCACACATAGCGTTGATACAGGTACAGCACACTCAGACACTGAGATCTGCACACATAGCGTTGATACAGGTACAGCACACTCAGATACTGAGACCTGTACACATAGCGTTGATACAGGTACAGCACACTCAGACACTGAGATCTGCACACATAGCGTTGATACAGGTACAGCACACTCAGACACTGAGCTTCTCCCACTGAAACGCGAGGCCTGTCCTCTTTACTGAAAACAACAACGGAACGTTCGGCGAGCTCGCGATCCCGGCACGATCCCGCCATGGAGCGCGGGGGTCCCCCGCCGCCCGCCCTCTGTCCTCCTGTGGAATATTGGTTTCATTTCATTTTTGGCGTGGGCATTTATCAGCCTGACAAATGGACGCTTTTGTCTCCTGGTCTTTGTTTGGCACGCCTAAACTGGGCCCTGCCAATAAATAAAACATTAATGGGGGAGCGGAGAGGGGGATGGGGGCGGGGGGGGGGGGATTGGGGGGCAACAGGCAATGGCAACGAGAAACATGTTATCTCTGCCTGTTCCTCTCTCTCTCCCTCCCTCCCTTCTCCCTCTCTCTCTCTCCATCTATCGGAGAAAAGAAGGTTTCTGTTAATCCACTGGGGGTTCTCAGCACATACTGCTGTAATTACATTCCCCCCCACCCTCTCTCTCTTTCTCCCTCACCACACCCCCCCCCACGCCCCACCTCCAACCCCCCCTCCCCCCTTCCCTCTCTCTCTCTCTCCCTCACCACACCCCCCCCCTCACCCCTTCCCTCTCTCTGTGTCAACACAGCGAAGCTCCATGATACTTCAGAGAAAGGGACTCACTTCAATATGAAACCCTTTCATTACCCCCCCTTCACCGGCCTATCCTGGTCCAATAAAGCTGTAAGAGATAGGAGGCTTTTATTACTGCGCCCCCCCCCCCCAGCCCCCCAGCCCCAGCCCCAGCCCCCAGTGCTCCCATCCCTATTGGCCTCAGATGCCTCATTCAAAAACACAAAAAGAAAAGATAACCCCCAAAAATAAAATAAAAATAAAAACAGAAATAAAAACGCTGCTTCCGCAGCATCGGGACGTTCGTCCTAACGAATGAGGCGTCGGGCGTGTGACCGCCACACCGTCCCATGACTCCCTGCTCCCCTAATTCTTACCCTCCCGCCCCCCCACCCCCCGGTCTCCATGGGATGGGACAGGGCGAGCTCTAAAATGCATCCTTCGCGATAACCGCGTAAGCCAGCAAAAGACATCTCTCTCTTGTTTATTCCTTCTGAAATCCGGCACATTGTCTGGAATGGAAATTGATAATAAAGTGGAAATTCGAACGAGCTTATCACACGCAGTCAGTTAAAAGCGGTTTTTTTTTTTCCCCCTTTGCTGGCGCTTTGTTCCACGCGCCTGTTGTGCGCGTTCGCCGCTTGAAGATAATGGCTTCGGACAATGCATTATACTGAGCGGATTGTTCCGAGCGGTGGGCCTATTCAATCCAACCGCAGCGCGCCTTTCTCTTTTTTTCTTTTTTATGTTGTGTCCGCGGCTTTTGGAGTAATGAATCGGAGCGGGACGTTCTCGGGCGTTTCGACACTCGCGCGACCTCATCCGCCATGCAACCGCCGAAATTAAGCATGTCGGGGGGGGGGGGGGGGGAAGGGAGGGAGGGATGGGGGGAGAGAGAGGGAGAGAGGGAGGGAGGGAAAGAGTGAGAGAGAGAGGGAGAGAGAGGAGGGAGAGAGAGAGAGAGAGGGGGAGAGAGGAAGAGAGAGAGACAGAGAAAGAGAGGGGAGGGGGGAAAGAGAGATAGCGCATAGTATAATATAGTAATAGTATAGTAGAGTAATGGTACTTAGTTAATTTAATAGTGAATACATGTTATATTACTGCCATGTACGTCATTGTTGTTGGTGCTCGTTTTTTTGAATAAATATACATATTTACTATGGTTCTTCATTTAATTACATATATATTAGGCAAAATGTGTATTATTTCATCATTAGGCTATACATTATAATGGGGGTGGGTCATAGGAAATATACAAGTTATAAAGTCTATATAGCACTGTTGTAAGCATGCCATAACGGTTGTTATAACCTGTTCGGACAGTTCTTGACAAATGACACGACACAGGCATAAATGAGTAACATCTAAAATTTCAGTAAAATACTCTTCTTTACAGTGTGACAGCACAAAACGTGAGGCACCGGTAATCAAACCCTTTGTGATAATGTACTGTAACTCACGTCAAATACGAAAATATTGGAACATAATTCCCTCTGATTTCTCCAGCCGTCTCACTCCCGCATCTGCAGCCGGAGGAAAACTTTTATTAAAAGAAGGAAATCATATTTATTACACATCTTTGTGTAGTGCTCTCTAAGACTGCCTGTTCAGAAGCAGGAACACGATGCAACAAATACATTTTTCCTCCGCTCACTGCTCGAACAGGACTGACACCTGCTGGTACACAGCCAGGGTGGCAGTACAGTATAGTGACGGAAGAACCGGGCCTGTTTCTCCAAAGATTGCAGGTTTGAATGAAATCTCCAGCTGTATGAATTCAGTGCAGCTTTATTTGTATCGCACTTGTTACAGAGACACTATCACAAAGACAACTTTCTGACATGCAATGGACTGTATCTCAGAAATCTAGCTGAGCATGAATACATCACTCTGAATACATTACGTTACAAGCACCAGAGCTTACACAGCTTTTACACTAGCATTTACACTGCGCCCCATTTATACAGCTGGATATATACTGAAGCAATGCAGGTTAAGTACCTTGCTCAAGGGTACAACGGCAGTGTCCTACTTGGGAATCGAACCTGAGAGCTTTAGGTTACAAGACCAGCTCCTTACCCATTATACTACACTGCCGCCCTACTCTCAGCAGGTAACTCAACTGGTATGTGCAGCAGAGTAGCCTGGTAGTAGGGTGTTCTACTGACAAACGTAGAGTTTGCTGGTTTGAGCCCCTAGTGGGCACACAGGGATGCTGACTTGCATCTGGAGATATGACGTTGGGTCTCTACACGCAAAGAAAGAACTCTGCTGTCGGGTCCTTAACCAAAAACAAACTGCTCCCTTGAGCAAGGCCCTTAACCTGAAAAAAAAAAACTGCTCTACCAAGGGCTTTACCCCTGTTCTGTCACTCCCGGGCATTTCTCCAGGAAAAAGATAAACATGTTCTCAATGGAGCTTCCCTGGTTAAATAAAAGATTTTAAAAAACAAAACAACTGGTAAGTGTCCAGGCAGAATGGTGGACCCATACCAAATTAACATCCAAACGAACTAACTAATGCTCTTCAACTGACACGGGCAACTAAACGTGTTTTCTTCCAGTCCAAGGTGTGAGGATGGATTTCGGACGTAAAGCGAAGGTTTTAAAAGCTGAGGAGCATTCGGTCTGGATTTATTTGACAGGCTATTTAACTCTTTTTGTAGTACGTTCTAAATCACACAGCCAAGATTTACTGAACGCGTTCTCACTGCAAAGGTTCTAAACTCCCAGATCCAGCCATTCTGAAGACCCCAGGGGCACAGCTAGAACAGCTAGCGTTGGATAGCACAGTTCACATTAGCATTAGTTATTCAGTGATGTCACATATTAACTCTCTGGTCCAGGAATGTCATTCGCCAGGTCTGGCAGCTCTACCATTTATATTAACCGAGTGAGCACACTCATGTTCCCCAACCGCACATTCGTAAGTCACTCTAGATGAGAGCATCTCAAATCGAATGCACTGTAAAACAATGCAATATATTCCATGCTATTTTTTAACCACATTTTTCATATCTTCAGAGCAGTTTTAGTTTTAGGTATTTTTATGAAGTGTCCTGCGTGGTCCTCTCTCCAGATACCGAACTGCATTATTATGTTCCAGTTCGGTGGTTCCCGCCCGGGAAGGGGATGGCGGAAGATGAAGCACGCAAAGACGCGACTTGGGGTTCCTTTGAGAGGGGAAGGGAGCCATTTAGCCAGCACAGGCTCTCTCACTTGGGTACAGCCGGATGAATGGAGAGCAGGGTAAACGCTGAGCCGAACACATTCACTACACTCGTACGCAATGTTCCCACAATGCACCGCCACCACTATCGCCTCCGCTCTCTGCCACCAGCACTGGCTCTCTCAGCTGATCAAATGCAGCAGAAAATGTACTTTTTCTTCTACCATATACTACTATCTTCTGTGACACTGCATGTATTTGGACTTCCATAAAGCATGTTATAAAAGTACCACACGGGAGACTCGCAGTCAGACTTGAAGTCAGTTGGATTTACACACATTATTACAGAGTATGTTCAAAATGGGCTTGAGGGTAAAACACAAAGTGACAGTAGGAGGCATTGCATCTGAGCAAGGTACCATGGGAAATGGAGTCCCACCAGAATCAGTTTTTTTGAGTCCTCTGTTTTTTTTTTTGTATTTACATAAATGGTCGGGATTTGGATATTAGAATCTAAAAGTTGGTAGAAACCTGGCATTCAATATAGCAAAATGCAATGTTCTGCATGTGGGAAATAAAAAATTTAAAGACAAGAATATTTTATGTGAGGAAAACAATTTTTATGCGTTCAATTTGAAAAAGACTTGGGGGTAGTAGGCTAGTTCATAAACGTCTATCAGGACATTGCGGTAGCAGTAAAAACAAAAAAAAACAACAAAAAACAAAGGATGCTGGGATATACAGCAGAAAGTATTGAGTATAAATCAAAGCACGTTATATTGATGTTACACAATGACTTTGTCAGACCACACTTAGAGCATTGTGCGCAATTCTGGGCTCCAACCTACAAGAAAGATACAGAAGCTCTGGAAGAACTGCAATGAAAGGCAGCTAAATTGGCTCCCGGTATGAAATGGAAAAGTTATGAGAAAAGACATAAGATGCTTCATCTCTTCTTCAAGCTTTGTAAAGAAGACTAAGGGGATTTTATTGTGGATTTTAAATTCATAAAAGGGATTAACAAAGTGAACTACAATAGATTTTTCAGCTCGAGTTCTGTCTGCAGAACAAAAGAGCAAAGTGGAATTTAGCAAAAAGGTAAATTCCACACAAATATCAGGAGGTTTTTATTTTTATTTTTTTTAAGACTACGCTGTCTCTGTGTGGAAAAACTTGTCAGGTTGTGTAGTTGAGACCCTCAAGCGGATCAAGTCCAGGCTTGACACAGTGCTAGATAATCCCTAGATTCTGATTGAGAGCAAAGAAATTAATTTTGTGAAGAAAAATATTGATTTCAATAGCAAAACTTAAGACTTTTGAGTTTGGAACAAAAAGGAAAAAATATTGCTAGTATTTTTTTTTTCTACGTCTTTGCAAACTATTTGTTGTGTTTGATACTTGATGCAATGTTTTCTTTGAAACCTCTGAAACAAATCTGATTCTATAGCAGAGCAGCGTTAAGCAACATAACCGATCATGTTCAGTGTCAAATCAACCCATGAGCACATATGGTCCTTATTAGACTCATATGCACTATGTTAGAGTCGACTTAAGACCGGATGTTTTACTGTGCAGTTTAAATGATTTGTTTCTAGCATAGCTGGGAAAGTGACCGCAGAAGTAATTCTCCTCCAAAAACAGGGAATGGTGGTGGGTATGGGTCAATAACCAGCATAGCACCTCGTACAGGTCAATATCCAGCATAGCAGCACGTACAGATCAATATTCAGCATAGCAACACATATAGGTCAATATCCAGCATAGCAACACATATAGGTCAATATCCAGCATGGCAACACATATAGGTCAATATCCAGCATAACAGCACGTATAGGTCAATATGCAGCATAGCAGCACATAGGCTATAGGTCAATATGCAGCATAGCAGCACGTATAGGTCAATATGCAGCATAGCAGCACGTAGCTATAGGTCAATATGCAGCATAGCAGCACATATAGGTCAATATGCAGCATAGCAGCATGTATAGGTCAATATGCAGCATAGCAGCACATATAGGTCAATATGCAGCATAGCAGCATGTATAGGTCAATATGCAGCATAACAGCACGTATAGGTCAATATCCAGCATAACAGCACGTATAGGTCAATATGCAGCATAGCAGCACGTGCAGGTCAATATGCAGCATAGCAGCACGTATCGGTCAATATGCAGCATAGCAGCACGTATAGGTCAATATGCAGCATAGCAGCATGTAGCTATAGGTCAATATGCAGCATAGCAGCACGTAGCTATAGGTCAATATGCAGCATAGCAGCTTGTATAGGTCAATATGCAGCATAGCAGCACATATAGGTCAATATGCAGCATAGCAGCACATATAGGTCAATATCCAGCATAGCAACACATATAGGTCAATATGCAGCATAGCAGCTCGTATAGGTCAATATGCAGCATAGCAGCACGTGCAGGTCAATATGCAGCATAGCAGCACGTATAGGTCAATATCCAGCATAGCAGCTCGTATAGGTCAATATGCAGCATAGCAGCACGTATAGGTCAATATGCAGCATAGCAGCACGTATAGGTCAATATGCAGCATAGCAGCACGTAGCTATAGGTCAATATGCAGCATAGCAGCACGTAGCTATAGGTCAATATGCAGCATAGCAGCACGTATAGGTCAATATGCAGCATAGCAGCACGTATAGGTCAATATGCAGCATAGCAGCACGTAGCTATAGGTCAATATGCAGCATAGCAGCACGTAGCTATAGGTCAATATGCAGCATAGCAGCACATATAGGTCAATATCCAGCATAGCAACACATATAGGTCAATATGCAGCATAGCAACACATATAGGTCAATATCCAGCATAGCAGCACGTATAGGTCATTATCCAGCATAGCAGCTCGTATAGGTCAATATGCAGCATAGCAGCACGTGCAGGTCAATATGCAGCATAGCAGCACGTAGCTATAGGTCAATATGCAGCATAGCAGCTTGTATAGGTCAATATGCAGCATAGCAGCACGTATAGGTCAATATCCAGCATAGCAGCACGTATAGGTCAATATGCAGCATAGCAGCACATATAGGTCAATATGCAGCATAGCAGCTCGTATAGGTCAATATCCAGCATGGTGGCAGGGGCGAGGGGGGGGGCATATTCAAGCAGTGGTGGGGGGGGGGGTTTGGGGGACACAGTCACCCATGGCCCGGGTCGAGAGGCGAGCAGCCGTACTTTGAGCAGCGCAGTCTGCTGTGGCGTTAATTAGTCTGTTTGCTGACAGGCCCGGGTCGTTAGGAGGCACATCATAAATAAGCATTCATGCTGCGGGTCCCAGGCCCAGCCTGCAGGCTGTGGCACGAGCGGGGAGAGAGAGAGAGAGCACATTAGAGAGCGCCCGCACCTGCTCCAGAAAGGGTTTTACAAACGGGCGTCCCGCACCGTCCCAGAGAGGGAGAGGGAGAGAGAGAGAGAGGGAGTGGGAGGGGTGAGAGAGAGAGGGGGGAGGGGGAGAGAGAGAGAGAGGGAGAGAGCGAGAGAGAGAGAGAGAGAGAGTGAGAGAGAGAGAGGGAAAGGAGATATTGTGGAAATTTCACAGGAAGATCATCAACTAATAACATAGATTATTATTATTCTGTAATCTATTTACAGGGAGTAGAAGGGGCGTTCTGTTACATTACTGAATGAAAGGTCAAAACAAAAATTACTTTAAGTCTTAAATTTAGCTTTTCGAAGAGTTGATCACCCAGAGTAAAGTGCCCAGTGTTAATTCAACTCTAACAGAGTACATCCTTGTCCAATAGTAGTCACGTAGAACTTTATTTGTCCCCAGAGGGGCAACAGGAGCCATACGTACCCTGTCCCGAAGAATGCAGGCAAAGTCGTAAGCTGTATAATGTTTGTTCGAATGACACCAAACAAAAGGACACCAAACGACACCGAATGACACCGTTTCTCAGTGTCATTGTTTCTGCCTCTTGTTAGCAGCCAGGGAAAAGACCTTCTTTGTACTTTCCTGGTTTTGAGTCAGCGAGTGGGGGTGGGGGGAAACGGTGGTGGGGGGGTGTCCTTCAAAGGGGATTTGTCTAACCTCTGTACTGAAGCTTTTCAGAGAGAAATAATTCATTAAAAGAACCTGTAATAGATTTTCCAAGGCCCTCCCAGGATTCCTTAAAATGCCCCTTTAATTTTTCAGAGCGTATCATCTGTACGTGCTAAAAAAAAAAGATGAAAAAGATCGCAAAATTCCCAGCGTTTCTGAAGACTTCTGAAAGAAATCGAGTGAGCTGCAGCCCCTGGACACACGGGTTCCAGCAGCCTTCTGACACGGAGTCCACCGACTCTGACCTCAGCACCACACCCACCGACTCTGACCTCAGCACCACACCCACCGCACTAAGCATGCAAATAACGAAGCGGAAAGCTTCTACACTCCTGCAGATTTATACACCTCTCTCTCTGCTTCTTGTTGTAAATGTTATTAAATGATAATTGCATGAAAAATAATATAAAAATTCACCCAAACATGAAACAATGCTTAAATGCTGTCTCTTTCTCTCTTTGCTATTTAGACAAACACCACAAAATATAAAAATGTTATGTTTTTTGTGTTACTCACAAACACACACACACGCACACACACATGCATGCACACACACGCACACACACATGCACAAACCTGCACACACACACACACACACACACACACACACTCACACAAACCTACACACACACACACTCACACACACACACACACAGACACAGACAGACAGACACACACACACACACACAAACCTACACACACACACTCTCACACACACAGACACACACACACACACACACAGACACACACACACACACACACACACATACACACACTCACACGCTGCTATTTAGAGTAACCCCCATCCTTCTTGTGGAGGCTCCCTGCACAGCATTAATCACCTCCCCACCTCCCCGCCCAGCGCTGCCCATGCAGAGTGAGTAAGAGAGTGAGTTCAGACAGGAGGAAACGTTCCCGCTTAATTTATGACTTCCCTGCGATCCGTGGCACATGCATGACTAGGCCGTCCAGCGGCGTCTACGACGTATAAAATTAAATCACAGAGTGGTGCCGTCTCACACAATGCCACACACCTCAGTGCTGTTTCTGCACCAGCGGCTTTTTAAAAATGCCTTTTCAACACTGTCATGACTCTCTTACCCCCCGCTCTCCCTCTGTCTCTTTCCCTCCCTTCCTCCCTCTCTCTCCCTCCCTCCCTTCCTCTCTCTCTCTCTTTCCCTCCCTCCCTCCCTTTCTCTCTCTCCCTCCCTCCCTTCCTCCCTCTCTCCCTCTGTCTCTTTCCCTCCCTTCCTCTCTCTCTCTCTCACTCACTCCCTCCCTTCCTCCCTCTTTCTCCCTCTTTCCCTCCCTTCCTCTCTCTCTCCCTCCCTCCCTCTCCCTCTCTTTCCCTCCCTCCCTCCCTCCCTCTCACTCACTCCCTCCCTTCCTCTCTCTCCCTCCCTCCCTCTCGCTCTTGTAATTGTATTTTTTTTAATGCAATTGAACTAATGCAATTGTTCAAAGCAAATAGTTTTTTTTTTTGGTTTTTTTAAATCAATTAATTCTCACAAAAGGATAGGTTTCCGAATTATAGCTACCTCTGTTTTCAGGATTCTGTACAAATAACATTACCAAGTCTTCTTCTGTAGTGCTTTGTGATATGAGTGATCGTATTTGGGGGAGGTTGATATCTTTGGCCACTATTCCATAGAGAATTCTTTCAAGATTATTCGGTTTGAGCATCAGGACATCCCTCTTTAACCTCTTCAATTCAAACAACAAATTTCAGATTGGTTGCTGTTAGACTGAGACGGCCATCGCACAACAATGATTTTGCGGCCATTAAACCAATTTTGATTGATTTTTAGGTAGACTCTGGATCTTGATATCCAAAATGTCCCTCACTGTATTCTAAACCTGTCTGGGGCCAGTCAAGTAATTAATCTGACCAAAATGGCCTTTAAATGACCTTTTTTAAAGGCCCCATCGCTGTGTGGTGAACCCAAGTATTACTTCATTTCTCACTCTGATTAATATGTTCAATATGTCCGTCCTCACAGCCCTGTACATGCAGTATATATGACATCACGCAGGTTCTGGGCCCACGTTGGACCCGTCCGGTTCTGCTCCGTGCAGTACCCCAGCCGGCCCGGCGTGACAGAACCACTGTCAGCCGCTCAGCCAATCGGGCTGCAGCGTGTCGCAAAATCTGCTGAGTAACCGCACTCCTTCGCCCTGGCCTCCCCTCCCCCCTCCTCCTCCTCCTCCTCCTCCTCCTCCTCCTGTTGAAGAGAGGAAAAATTAGAACTTGAGGGGGGGTGGGCGGACGGGGGGGGGGGGGGGGGGTTGCTAACGTTGCCAGGCTCCCAGGACCCGCCCGTAAATGAACTCATTTTTCATCCTGCCCGCGCCGTTAATGACTGGCACTTTCTCCGGGCGCCGCGCTCTGCCCTCCGAAGAGCCGGAGACGCGACAGAGCCCCATTCATCTCCACCTGTCCGGGGGGGGGGGGGGGGGGGCGAGGGGGGGGGCGTAGGGGCGCGGCCCCCGCAGGCGGACGCACGGGCTTGGAGGGCGCTGGTCCGCGTACGCCAGAGCGGGGAACGATGACCCCCCCCCCCCCGGGGGGAGAGGAGGAGGCGGGGGGGGGAACGGTATTCAACCCGAGGCCTGTCATCTCCTCTCCGCTCGTTAGCACAGGCTCCCCTCTCCTCATTGGTTAATCCCGAACCAGCGCCAAAGCTGCCGAACCTTTGCGCCCAATCAACCTTCACCCTGCATCCATCTGGACAGGTGGAGGAATTTTATTTGTCCGTTCGTTTATTTCATTTTTACTCCCCGCAGAACCTCGGAGTCACAGGTGGACTCTTCGATTCGGGAGGCTGCAGTCAGCCAGCAGTTTAAGGCCGTTCGCAAATCTAAAAGGTTGAAGACGGATACTCAAGAGGTAGAACCGGCGGCATTCCTGAAGAAGTCGGAACGACAAGCCGGTGGCTGACAACAGATCAGTTAAACTGGCAGAGGAAAAGATAGAGCCAGAGCTGCAGTGAGTGTCTCCAGTGGGTGTCTGTTTAATACATTTCCTCCATCAGCCCCCGACCCTAATCCCGCCCCTTTATTGCCTGGAAACCGTAGGGTAGGCTTTTCTGAAAGTTTTTTTGTTGTTGTTCAATTCCAAGTCAGTGTTCTAGAACTCAGTCGAGAACATTCTGAACGCATATCCGTGATCTCACACCTTAAAGGGTTAAGAAACCCCGGTATCCCACATGGTTTTTGGCTGGACCGCAACAGCCGGGCCAGCTCTATAAACGCGAATGTCTGTGACTGAGTGACTGAGTGAGTGATGAAGTTACACCATTGGTCGGCCGAGTTATGAAGTAACACCATTGGTCGTTCGGATCACGTGTGTTAGGTCCAGCCATATACTAGGTTTTAACCTGGTCTTGTTCCTTGGAAAATATAGCATTTAAAAAAAAAAGAACAGATTAAAAATTCAAATGCATGATAAAAACAAACATCTCCCACTGTCAACGCAAACCTAATTGCACCGCCCGTAGTTTCTTTCCGTTATATTACATCAGGGCGCTGTGATGAATTGCAGCGATAAAACAATGTTATTATGAAGAAAAGAAGAAGGGAAAAAAACGCAGCAAACTTGGGTCAGAGCTGTAGGCATTAGAGGGGGGGAAAGAACCGAGTTATGGTTTAATTTAGGAGCCGTATTAATTAAGACAAATCGCCGCTGTTTGTTTTTCCTCCGCGCCAGGAACGGCCTGTACTGTCTGCTTCTTCAGACAGCTCTCGGCCAGAGTGCTGTGCTCGAGTTTTCCCCCTAATTATGTTTTACAGCCATTTATTAAATCAATTTTGGCAACCCCTCTATAAGGGCAATAAAAGTCTGCCTTTACACTCCTATCCAAATAGCCAAGGAAACCGAGGGAGGAAGAAGTAATTATATCGGACATCAAACAGCACAATCCCAGGCAAAAGACGTTTTTCAATGTCCTTCCGCGTTGGCTTAAAATCCTGTCTATTTGACAGGCCGTCGCCCTGGTATATCAAAGCTACAGAACACTGCGTACTGTTGTGAAATTGGTAATCTATGCATGCTAGCAGCACCAAAAAAGTCTCTATGGCTACAGTTTAACACATATATATTTATATTTATAATTCACACACAGCTCCTGGACATGTCTGGAGTTTTTTTTTTTTTGTTTTGTTTTTTTTTTTTACAAAACTGATGCAAGATAATACTCCATCCATTACCTAACCCGCTTGTTCCTGAGCAGGGTCGCGGAATTTGCTGGAGCCTATCCCAGCATGCATTGGGCAAAAGGCAGGAACAGACCCTGGAAAGTTTTCCACTCCATCGCAGGGCACACACACCATTCACTCGCACACTCATACTCATGTCTTTGGACTGCGGGGTTAAATCGGAGTACCCAAAGGAAGCCCACACGGACACAGGGAGAGCATGCAGAACATAGGCTACTGCACCACCATGCCACCCAAGATAATACTTTTTTTTTTTAAATATGCAAAAACCATGCCTTTTTATTTCAAAATAATGAGTCGTGGCTCATAACTTCCCCCCCCCCCCAACACTGTTGATAAAGGTAGCCTAATCAGAATGAACAGAAGCCGTTTTAGCTGCAGTGCTAGCCTCCGCAGGAAGGCCTTGTTTGAAGCGATGCCTGGGAAGTCCGGCAGGGAGGGAGGGCCTTTAAACCCAGGCTCCACGGCAGACGGAAACATCGGAAACCGCTCCGGTACGAGGCGGAACTTGCGGCACAACGTCAGGAGCCATCAGGACAAACCGCAGGGACAGAGAGCTTTTTATAAACACTTAATCCCTTCTGAATCGCCCCCTTTTTTAACACGGGCCTGACAGAAAATGACAAACCCAAAATAAAATGGTTACTATTCTTGAACCCTTTTCAACTACAGGCATAATCCCGGTCTCTTCTGAAAGGTAACCCATGGGAGTTCGGTTTCCAAGAGATTGCTCTAAATGTTTCTGAAAGAAACAGAAGCTCAAACACAGTGCAAAGTGGAAGTTTTTTTTTCTCCCCTAAAATATATATTTTTTTAATAGATATGGATGCTTGCGGATGTGGCCTGGTAGAAACACAATGCAGCCACATCCGCATCACTGGACAAATCCTGGTTCACATTTGGTGGCGACAATACCACCAAAAAAGGAGCATTCTGCAGTGTTTTTCTGGTTCCCCAAAAGGCCATTTGGAGATTCCAAAAGAACACTTTATAATAAAATGACATTATGGGTGCTTCGAGGTGTAAAATACTAGGCCTATATATTGTATAAAACATCCCTCTCCCTCTCCCTCATCTCCCTTTGCCACCTCTGGTAGCAGCAGGTCTGGAAGATTGCAGGAAATAACTACATTAGCTATCTAGTCTGGGTGGCAGTGTAGCACAGTGGGTAAGGAACTGGGCTTGTAACCAAAAGCTCATAGCTTCAATTCCAGGGTAGGGCACTCCCGTTGTACCCTTGAGCAAGGTATTTGCAAGGTATTGCTTCAGTTTTTATCCAGCTGTATAAATGGATGCAGTGTAAAATTTGTGTAAGTCCCTCTGGATAAGAGCGTCTGCTAAATGCCTGTAATGTAATGTAGTTTCTAATGCATTGACTGAAGTTTTTGTCAGATATCCCAACCCCATCAGCATGTCAAACATATACCACAAATACACATGCCACATTTATTATTCAAAAACCAGGCCTACTTCTTATTTATAAGCGTAATAAATATATTTTGATAATGTATTTAGATGCTCACTGATATAAAATGGGATCAAGTCATTCATAGAACATGTGCTCTGCTGTGGAGTCAAAGCCGTTTTTACTGCACTCCTCAGAAATGTTCACTCAGGCAACGATTCCTTCCAAGCCCTCCAAATTTGAGTCTTCCTTTTAGAAATAGGCATTGCGAACTATATATATATATATATATATATATATATATATATATATATATATTATTTTTTATTTTTTGTAAAGCCTCAAGGACTTTTCTTTCCAATGCCTAAGGTTTTCAGCGCGCGTTCTGAAAAAACGTATGGTTTGTTTATGCAGGAGAATCAATACATGTCCTTTACTGCAAGCCGAACGAACTATGCGCCATTAAAACGTAATTTCATTAGCTGAAATGCTTTTCGGTTGTCACAATAATCTCTCACCACCAGCTGGCTAAGTACTGGGCAGAACACACTGTCCAGGTTGAGACTTTGCTGGTGCACAGTGGGTCCCATTGGCTATACCGAGGGACTGCTTAGCCAGTATTCATCAGAAAATTGTTCACTGTGTGAACTAAACTGTGTTCTTGCCTAGAAATAGCTGTACAAAATAAGTATTGTACCTTACTGAACCTGTGTTTAGCAGTTGTCTATGACCATGAAATGCACTTTTTGTACGTCGCTTTGGATAAAAGCGTCTGGCAAATAAATGTAATGTAATGTAAAATGTAATGTAAAAGCTTCTAAGTGGGTTCACCTTGTTTCACAGAGTCTATCCAAATCACACATAGTAACGTTCCTATGTACATGTCACCCGATTCAAACTAAAAACCTGTTGCTGCAGTTGCTGCAGCTAAGGAAGGAAAACACAGTTTCTTGTGTTCACTCTACAAGTTGCTTCTTTATTGAGCCAAATTGCGTTTACACTAAATATTAATAATCACCTGAATATTCCTGCGGTGCATTAACTTGACAATTATGATACGTGTTTCTTTAAACTCAATATTCACATGTAGCACATTCATAGTATAGCAATCATTTACTATAACCGTTTTCATTCATTGAAACAGCCATTTAAATCCATGAACTGAAACTTCCGGTCTGTAGCTGAGTATACTTCCATCAATGTCCACCATTTTAGAACTTTCCCAAAGCATCCGCCTTCTAAATTGCTTACACTTAGCCACCCTTTCTCAACTCCTGAAATAATACGCCCAAAACCGCGTGTACAGTCGCTTTAAGACATAAAAATGCACACAATAGACAGTCAGTAATTTATCATTACGTACTGAAGCATAAAAACATCGTATTTTTAAGCATTTTCACTTTTGCCAGTACAAACTGCTTTCCGGACGCTACTCGCGAGGAAGCTAACTCGTTTTAAACTTAAAACACATATTTGCATTTCCTTTTTCAAAGAATACAGTGCGGTTCTCAGGCAACTTACAATGCATTAAAGCAAGGCTTTTCTGGTACGAAAATGGTATTTACTGACCTGCTAATATAGAAGGAAAACACAGCCTCGTTTAGTTGATTTCTTCTTCATTGAGCCAGATTTCACAATAGGAAATACAGTGGCGCCCTCTTCAGGGTACACGTGAAATGTCCTCGGAAGAGTACACCTAGCTGACATGCGGCTGTCTTGTAATTAGTATGTAGCAGTCCAGAAACGGAAAATAGTACTAAACTTAAATAATTTTTTAAAAAATAATAAAAAACATTGAGTAGGGGAGGTTTGGGGTTTTCTTCCCCATTTCCACCGAATCTTGTTTATGATAACTGAACTAATTTAAAGATAACATATATAGTGTATATAGTAAATAGCAACAGTAAAATGGACAACAATGATAATTTCTCGGGAGAATTGCTAAGTAAACCATGGATGTTCTTTCGATGTTTCTTTGAGTTAGCACTTTTTGGACTAAAAAATTACTGTGGATTCTTTCTGTGATAAAGACACCCTGAAGTTACCCTGATTTGTGTGGTCTGTGGATTTCCAAAATGCGTAGAAGCTAAGAGACCAGCTTGTTTTGCCACACCACATGTTACAAAATAAGGAAGCGTTGTTGTCACTAAAACATACAGATTGAAAATTTCATCATAAAAAAACGAAACGAATTCAAATAAACCCACTCTGACCCGAATACTGGTCAGTTCGACTTAAGGGGATAAACAACATAGATATTGCTCACAGTTTAGCAGCCCATAGTGAAATTGCGTGCTTCTAAATGTACTGTCACAGCATATAGTTTCTTTTTTGGCAATATTAAGCTTTGCCAGCAGATATTTTCTATCACTCTTTCAATATGCGTTTAGATAAATCCACCTGCAGTAACTGACATTTTGCAGTCTCCACAGAAGGGAAGTTGGCAGTTTAATAAGTGGTGAGTTTGTTTTATTTGTTTTCTTCAATAATATAAGAAGACAATGTTTGACTGACAGCAAAACCAATCTCAGATGAAAGAGAAAAAAGAGAGAATCTGGTAAGATTAGATACAAGCTCTGGGCTTTAAGCAAACACAGCCCACACATTCTTTGGGGGGGGGGACCAACTGCACAATTTCAGACGCAGTGGGATAAAGAACTTGCTTCGTATATTTAAGACTGGTAAAGGGTTTGGCTTGCAGCCGTAAAACAAGTAAACAGCCTCCCAGAATAAAACACCCATTCTGTTGCACAGACTGGATAATATGATAATGGTGGACTCAATGTCCCAGAGGCAGGGGTGTCGTATGGGGGGGGGGGGGGGGTGAGGACGATTCCAAGGCCCTGACAGACAGGGGCCCTCAAAATTAACTGTGCAGGGATGGGGCGCCCTGGGGTGGTGGGCCCAATGTGAGATCTGTTCATGGGGCCTAAAATCCCTGACGACGCCCCTGTCCAAAGGATCAATAACCAATAACCCAGCTACAGTCTCCTCAATTATAATTGACAAGAAGCCTCTATTCAATCTACTGTACTATATTGGCAATGTGTCCATTTGCAGTTAGATTGAACAGCCCGAAGGCCAGATTCAATCCAACTGCAATTCAGTGATGTAAATTTGATTAATAAAACTGTGGAAGAGTTTCTTTATTTTTGTTTTTTTCACAAATTATTCACCAGTCACTGAAAAAAGAAAAAAAAAATCATCAAATAAAATTTAACACTTGGGTAATTTTGTTTTTCAATGGCTATGACAAATAGCATTGCATTTAGACTGAATCTGGTCATAAATCACATGACAATCACAGAAATGGGGCACTTGGCACCGCTGACTAGGGACTTTTGGAACAAAACAAGAGGTTATTCCCTGACTGTGGTCTGTATCCAACAGCGCCAGACCAAATCAGGCACTCTGCTTACGAGACCTCTGCTATTTGTAGAGGTTCCTAGGATCTTTCAAATTCTGAGACAGTTACAATCATATTTCAAATTATTTTTAATTGAAATTTGACTCTCTGATGTCCCATAAATTCTTGATCAGGCTGTGAAGGATACCCTTCTCATTCTCTGTCTTCTTCATATAATAATAATAATTGCTAGTTAGGCCTAATTACTCTGTCATACGTACTCATCTGTAGTTGATTCCCCAACCAGGTGACACAGAGTACAGGTATGGCGACAGGTAGAAACGCACACACTCTGGGACTACGGCGGTAGCGTCTGTTCACCAGCGAGAGCTGCAGAGTGAAAACCCCACGTTTGTCGACTCAAGCGGAGAGCACGTGATCCAGTTAAGGGTCGAAGGTCGTTGGGAGCGGCCCATGGACGGCAGACTGCCGTTAGCAGCGCTGAGCTCTCCTTGAGTGACCTGGCGAGGGGAAAAGAGGGCTGTCTGTTTACGTAGAGCACACCTGCTCAGGAGGTGAGGCCATCCTTCAGCCGAAGGTCCAGGGCAATTCCAGGTGAACCAGGGACGAGGGCGGGGGCGGGGGCGGGGGCGGGGGCGGGGGGGGTCAGCCTAATGAGGCGTGTATCTGCCGAACGTGACAGGAGCTGCTACTCAGGGCACTGAAACAATTCACACGTGGCTCAAGTGCAGATTCTCAGCTTTTATCGAAGAATATTTTCTTTTATACATTTCGGTTTCACCATGCACTTTTTTTATGAATAGCCTCCCTTATTTAATTCCCAACCGTTATGGAGACGAAAATAAGTTATTCCATTATATTCTACTCTACTCCATTCTATTCTACCCTGTTCTCGTTAATCCTTACACAGCTATAACTATAGCGGTATCCAACAAGAAATCCAGAGAAGGAAGGAGAAAAAGGAAGAACATCAAAAAGGGGTCAGGGGAGCCATGGTTCTAACACTAATGTCTGTTTATGGAGGTTTCGTGAAAGTAATTGGCAAGAATTGGAGAGAAATTGACAGGCAGTGAGATCTGAAGAATTCAGAGCTGGTCTTGAGGTTTGGGGGGGTGGGGGGGAGGGTGAGGGTGTTGTGTGTAGGGGGGAGCAGTAGAAGCATTCAGAGCCAGTGCCGTGGTTTGGGGAGGGGGGTGTCCCGGGCGGGGGGGGGGGGGGGGGGGGACAGCAATCATCTGAAGGGGAGACCATGAGGCCCTGGGCTGGCAGCTTTTATGGTGAAGCGGTGAGAGATCATGGGATTTTTTTCCCCCAGTTTTTTTCCTGATTTAGATGTTTTTTTCCATGAAGCGGCACCAGGCTGACAGACGTCCCGGGAGAGACACACCAAACAAGACGCTGGCGAAATGTTCGTGGACCTCCTGGTCCAGAGGTCCCCCCCAGCCAGAGAGGAGACACAGACAGGTCCCGCTCCGGGAACGGCTTACCCGCGACAAACTGGACGTCCGAGCCTGTCCTTCGTTTACCCAAAGCATGCTGGGATACAGGTGGACAGGGACTCAGGGGCACGTGTTCCTTAACCCTTTGAAGAGTACTTTTTTTTTTTTTTATGTTTTCTTTTTCTCAAAATTCTAAGCCAGCGTTATGAAACTCCATCGCTTTCAATTACCAGTAATGACCACGTTACATCAGCATCACGTATTTGTGATCCTGCCCTTGAAAGGGTTAATCGGAAGCGGTGAATAAAGCCGTGTGGAGCTCAGCTCTGTCGTGCTTCTCCCTCAGTCCGTTTCTCTGATCCCTCTCACACGCGCAAAAAAATAACGAGCGCCTCGAACCGGTCCGCGACCACCGCGCCAGACCCCCAACAGAGAGAGGCCTTTGTAGCGAACGTTAGCATTAACCACCGTCCCGTACCACCCGCGCCGCCCCACCCCCCCTCTACCCCCCCCAACCTCCCCCCCCCCCCCCCCATCCCGCCACCTTACCCGGCAACCGACTCCCACGCCACGCTGTCGGACCGCGGCGAGTCAGAAGTCATTACACCCGCTATTAACTCCGGCTCAGCCTCATTAAGCATGCAAATTGAGGAGGGACGACGACCGGGCCGGAAAAAAAGGGAAGCAAAAAAAAAAAAAACGGCGATCGCGAAATGGCCTCACGTCCGAAAACAATGGTAATAATAACGATGAGAATGCTACTGCCCGTAACATCAATTCGCTGACATTTGAAGCTTCACGGGGTCATTGGTAAGGTGGCTGTTTTGTTTTGCTTCCTCCTCTTTCGCCCCTCCACTGCCCCCCCCCCCACCCACGCCCCCACCCCGCACCCCCTCCCTCCCCTGACGCTCTTTCTCCCCTCTTAATAATGCATGGATGACTTTTCCTGTTGCGCCCGGCTCGCTCTCCGCTGGCTGGAGGGCGAGCGGGCGGGCGTTCGCGGGCAGCCGTGGCCGATGTCAGAGCCGTGCCGGCGCGGGTGAATACCACGTGCGCTTCCTGTGGCAGGCGTGCGCGTTCTTACTGGTCACGGGTCAGCGAGAAACGCCGCCGCACGCACGTGAGAAAGTATGATTTATGCCACACACCGAGGGCTATGGTGGGCTATGAGGGACATTCGGCCCATAAGCATATGGTCTTTTGCTTTGCCTTTTTCTGCACTGCGTGTGAGCAGTCACTGAAATTGATGAAAAGGTTTTTTTGTTTTGTTTTGTTTTGTTTTGTTTTTTTACGAAGGAAGCACAGTACGGTCAGATTGAAGGAGGCCTAAATGAGTTAAACCGGCAGCGCTGAGGCGATTGGTCCTTGTGTTTGTGTAGCACCGTTTACCAGCAAGTTCTGACGCACTGCTTTATAGTCGGCCTGCGACTTGGTCGTTGTTTTCAGCACGGCCAAAATAATTAAGCCCGGATCTGGACGACGGGAGACGATCGTTGAGGAAAGAAGGGTGACTTCCGAGTGTGGATTTAGAGACGGGAAATGGTTTCACTTCCTGTCTAAAACTTCACAGCCCTTCAATGGGAGGGGCGCAGAGAAGGAGAACAGAGTCCAGATTTCCCTTTTCGGATTCTGACCTCCCCCCACCCCTACCCCCAACACCCCCCCTCCCCCCCCTCCCCATCTGTCTGTCAAACCCACAGACATCTGCAGCAGGCGGAGCCCATGCTGCTTCTGATGGAACATTAAAACATCACCGGCAGGCAGATTAGCCCGGAATAATACCGGGTGGGCGCCCGAGTCATTTCGCGTCGGCCAACGACTTCAAACAGGTGGAAAATGTATTCAGGAAAGAAAAAAAAACGACCAAAAAAATTTGAAAAACCAACCGCTCTGCCGTGGACAGATGCTCATGCATCCGCTGCATATCCGTTATGTTTGCCTGAGAATATTATTTTTGGGTATTTCTCTATAAAGACTCCGTACAGTGTCCGACGGCATTCACGGCTTAGCACGCGGGAATGTTTTGGTAAATAAAGTGACCGGTCCCGGGGGTGCCATCGTGTGACCGTGTTTCAGTGGGGGGTCACGTATGGTTATCTACACTTACCATCTGTATCACTCGTTCCATGTCGTCCATCCCAGTCAGACTCTCACTGTCCTCACTGGGTTTTACTGCAGCCAGTGAAAACAGCTAATGCAGCATTACCAGGATCTGTAAATGTGCAATATACCCCCCCCCCTCAAAAAAAGCCCCCCACTGTATCTCCAATGTGCCCCCACCCCCACCCCCACCCCCAAAGTAATTTACCATCTTTACTCTTCCTTTTTTCTGTTAAAAATACCACACGCTTTTTTACGCACTCGAATTTGATGGTGAACAAACTGCTGGTGGATGCTCAAACAAAACGAGGAAAATTTTAGCACTTCTCATTTTCTCTGGCACACCTTGATGGAGGCATGTAATGTCAAAATGTTTGTAAAAATAAATAAATAAATCACATTCGGCCCAGAGGACCGTTGGGCTTCCAGCAGCTGTGTCTGTCATTCACGTGTGTCCGTGAGGTCCGGTCCTGTACTCTGCCACACATTTCAATCAGAAGTTAAATTTAAATTTAAATTAGGTCACTCCTTTCCTACGTGTTTTTTTTTTTTCCTCACCCACTCCCCAACCACCCTCCCTAACGCCGTGCCACTGCCTGTAGTCCCAGGGAATTGTGAGTAGTCCACCAACTACCCCCGGCATTTTATTCCCTGTCCTTCCTCCACACTACAGTAGTGTCCGTTTTTTTTTAAAGGAGCATTGGCTGTGAAGTCACGTGATTCCAGTCTTGCAGTACCCATGAACCCCGTGACCCGCAGTCCTTCATCCCCCGCGAGAAAAAAAAGCGCAAGCACCGCTGAAACAAATGTAAGACAGCGCGCCCCGGTTTTTAAGTAATTGTATTTATATGCACACTGTAAGTGGAATTATGCGCGCTTTCTATGCAAATCGCACGGAGGTGCAACTTACAATGCAAAGTCCGCACCATAAAATCATTCGCAGGGCCACCGGGTTTCGGCGACGCATTCCGTAGGAGACATTGCCATCTATTGGCGGGACGTAGAACTGCAGTCTTCTGCCCCGGACGAGAAAGCAAAGCCTTTCAAATCAAATCAATATCTATTAATATCGCGCATTTCACAAACAATTGTCACAATGCGCTTCACAGACAACCCCGTGGAACCCCCCATAAGAGCAAGCCTAACGCAACAGTGGCACGGGAAAACTCCCTGTAGCAGATGGGAAGAAATCTCGGAATGAGCCAGACTGAAATGGGGGACCCCATCCTTTCATCCTTTCTTACTCTTACTCTAAGGTTTTTTCTTCCCGACTGAGATTTCGCACAGGGTGCTTTTAATGCGGCCGCTTGCTGTCATCTCTCCTTTGTAAGCTCGCTTTCTCTCCGCTGCTTTGAAGTCATGAGGCTCGTTTCCACGCTGCCATTCCTTCTTTGAAAGACTCGGTCATGCCGTAAAGATATAGAATAGGCCTTCAGTTCTGCAACCTCGCAGCCAAAATGGTTTGAATTCCCCTCACTTGCATCGCTACCGATGCTAAATTATTGTTGCAATCCTGTAATAAATCTCATCTGAATGATTTATGCATATCTGGCGTTGCCATTCTTTTAAAGAAAAATTTTTTTTTTTGCAACGAGCACATACGCTCATATGCAAAACATGTACACTAAGGCTGTAAGTCCATTGCTCGTGAGTAATAAAATTGTCACTTTGCATCAGCGAGACAAAGATCTATCTCGTGAGTGCAGCAAACGGCTTAGTTCCTTCTGTGTTTCATGCAGCCGGTTTGATTATCGGAGGTGTTGTTTGGGAGCGCTGATGATATTTATAGAGAGAGCTGTAACGTTTCAGCGGTAGGCTACATTTTGTACTTGAGCACCGACAAACCATTTTAGATTCTTTGTAGCTTTTTAAAATAATTTATTATTTCGTCTTAATAAATCAATATCTCTTCTCGCAAAATAAATCGTGCTCAGAAACAATAGCTCGAGCCTGTGATTTTCCCCACATTTTTTTCGCAGCTGGTAATTTGGATCATCAAGCCGGATAATTTAAGCTCTTGATATTCCAGAGCTGACTGCGCTTTAGTGTCCGCCTATTGCCTCCCGCCAGATAAGTGTTCGTGTCAGTTAACGGGTCAGGGCACGCGCGTGTTCGCGTGAACAGACGTGTACAGCCCTTTCAGCGGGTATTGCGCGGCAGCATCGGCGCTCGTTCTGGTACGGTGTGCCGGTTAGCGGCTGGGAATCGGTTGAGAAAAGTGCGCTCCGGGGTAAAAAAAAAAAAAAAAAAAAAAGAAGAAGAAGAAAAACCTAGGGGGAGAAGCCCAGCGTTGCGCGCGAATCGGGACGATCGGGCGGCTAAACTCTCTCATTTCACAGCTCCGAGCGAAGATGGTTCCAGCAGCGGGAAAGATCTGTACTGTGAACTGTGAATTCCATCATCCCTCCTCCCACTTAGAGAACAATTTAAAGGCATCGACAGCCCCTGCCTCCATCAGGACACTATTGCAAATAAATACTTATTCCTGGCTGTTATTAGTATATATAAAGCAATATTACTTTATGAAAGACGCTGGGATATTGACCCCTTTTTTTCTCTCCCCTCCCGCCTGCGATTCCTATTTTCCAAAAAAGAGAATCATGTATCAGGCTTAGGAGGCAATCACAGCGCCAGCCTCGGTCCCCCAGACCCCGCTGCGAAATCGTTTGCTAATGCCTGCCGTCGCCACGTAGCGCCGTTGAGCTAGCTAGCGCCATCGGCGTGCCGGGCAGCGGCGCTACGCGTTCGACAGCCAGCCGCAGAAAAGGAAAGAGCCCCATCAAGCAGCAGCAAAGTGGGCAGCAACTACCGTTATTTCCGCGTGATTGGGACTTCTGTAGGTGGGGACGGGCGCGGAATCTTAAGGCTCACAAGATACTCGCCTCCTTCATTTTTGTAAGGAAGGGGTTTCGAAAGGCTCCTCTGTGTCTTCAGGGGTTCAGGCGTTCTTCGTCAGGCAAAATGGTTCACTCTGGTTCAAAATTGTTGAACCAGGGACAACCGTTTTGAAATGGTTCAGAATGGTTCGCTCTCCAGGGGTTCAGTGGTTCTTCGTCAGGCAAAATGGTGCACTCTGGTTCAAAATTGTTGAACCAGAGTCAACCGTTTTGAAATGGTTCAGAATGGTTCACTCTCCAGGGGGTTCAGGGGTTCTTTCAGAGGCAGAAAGGTTCAAAATGGTTCACCCTGGGAGCTTTCACAATTTTCACACCGACACAGTAAAATGTCCAGTGTTAATTTCGACTCTGACAGAGTCCAGTGGGGACCACCAGACATTTTACTGTGCTCCATGAAGAACTAAAAAAGGGCTCCCCTATGAGGTAACCAAAGAACCCTCTCACATAGCGGTAGGACTTGTTCAAAAGTTACTGGCTGTACGGGCAGTTTCCAGTCCAGAGCTTCCTGTCGGGACATTCGGCGATGCTCTGTTTGCAGAAACGAGGCTTTTCTCCTGAAGGCGACGGAGGGACGTTGTGTTGAATGACGGAGAGAGACGTCCGATGTCGGGATACCAGAGAAAAGGAAACTTTTTTACCTTCTTAAAGCCGGTGGGGTTCGAGGGACGCGTCTGTGATTGTTTCTCCTTCCCGAATCTAGCATGGGGAGGTGGGGGGGGGGGGGTGAAAGAGGAAGGGAAAAGGTCGGGCCGCGGGTCGGGCCCCAGTCGGGCCTGGGTACGAGCCAGCAGACGCCTCTCATCTGCCTCTTCTGCACCTTCACCTGCCCTCATTTTCCACACGGTTAGCCGCCCACCTGGCTGAGGAGAACACCGCCCCCCCCCCCCTTCCCAATCAGCCTGCGGAAGGCCCACACGTAGTCTGGGGCCGCTGGAGGGGGAGCGGGGGCAGGGGGTTGGAGGAAACAACAAGAACCGATTCATTCCGTTATAATTTTCTTGTTCCTTCACAACGCTCACCAAACAAAATCTTCGATGGACAATGTTAACGCTCATTCACGGGCAGAGAATGAAGCCGCTCATGTTGGGAGTTAGTCGCTGAGCTACGGAAAGCCAAATGCTCGTCACTGTAGATTATGAGAGTGATGTGCTGGCGTGTGTTCGGAAAATCAAAAACCTGCAGGATACAGTACAGAAAGCAAGGACATGACCAATATTGGTTGTTTTGAAATTTTTAATTGCTCTCAAATTTTTTATTTCTCACAGCGTGATCTATGCAGTAAATAAAATACTGATTTTTGAAGAAAAAAAAAAAAGTTTTCTGCAGGAGAACTAGACAGAAATATGGCTAAGTATTCACAGTTATGCTTAAATGACAAAAGCCTGCAGAGAACAGGAGGCTTTTGTCAAGCTTAGAGATTGACCTAAGAGCTTGCTTTTAAAGCATTTAGGACTCAAATTTGTTGCCTTTAATATGTGAGTGGGTGCACTTGTGCACCTATTTCTTGATGTTTTGTAAAATATAAAGTGATGTTTTAATCAATGCACATTTTCTAAATCTGTAGAGTGCTTTCTATTATCAGGAAATATTGTCAGGTTCTTGGAAAAACAAAACGCGCCCCGGGGCCAACCACCAACAGGAAGTGGGCGCAAATTGTCCGGCAAGTGGCGGATGAGCTATACATCAACCGGGAACTCTTCTGAGGACCTCACATTACAGCACGACTCTTAAGTGTCTCTTTCTTCGCTCTTTTCCGAAACTTCGGACACAAAACAATCGACTGATTTAAACTGAACGTGAGGAACTGGCCCCTTTCAACTTTATTCTCCTCTCTCTGGTTTTCTTTAATAGCCCGCTATCGCTTATTTGTTTATGTTTTTGTTTGTTTTTTTTGTGGGGTTTTTTTTGTATCGTGTTTTGTTGTACTTTGGGTTATTTAACTAAGGGGCTTATGAAAGTTTAATGTCTGCCTGCTGCCCACTAAAGATCAAACAGAGTGCTTTTGGGAAGGGAGTGAATGCAGAACTTTCTCAGCCACGCCCGTTTTTACTTTATTTTTACTTTTTATCTTCATTTATTTATTTATTTATTTTATTTTTTTCAACAATTATTATTTGGCTCTTATCTACTGCAACTTCTGTGTATAATGTATTAATTTTAATCCTTTATCACAAGAGTGAAAAACAACAACAGCACCAAGTAGAAAACACCCAGAACAGACTTCTATTGCCTATACTTCCTATACTTGTTATATACTCTTTGTATGTTACCGAGGGCAACATGGTGGAATAGCACTGTTGCCTCACAGCAAGAAGGTTTCCGAGTTCAAATCCCAACCAAACATAGCATCTCTGCATGGAGTCTGCATGTTCTCCCCACATCCATGTGGGTTTCCACCGGGAACTCTGGATTCCTCCCACTGGTTTCCCACAGGCCAAACATGACGTAGGCAAATTGGAGGTATGAATACTCATAGGTACGAGTGTGTGAGTGAATGGTGTGCGGGCCCTGCGATGGATTGGCAACCTGTCCTGGTGCCCACTGCATGCTGGGATAGGCTCCAGCCCTTCCCCCCGATGATATCATTTTTAAAACAAATGGTATATGTCCCTTTAAAAACAAATTTTTTATAGTCATAGTTTCTCAGATAAACATGTGTATACTTACTTAAATTGTTTGATAAGTACAACCCAGCTCAAATTATGGGTATAACTAATAAATGTGTATTTAATATTTCTCTAAATATCCGAGATACTTCTACATGTGATGGCAAGTGAACACCTTGTACACTCACAAAACATGCGCTCTTGGCCATTGGATTTGGCTGGAGTAACATTTGTATTCTTTTTGGGATTACAATACAACAGAAAAATGCAAGACAGACAGTTCTACTGTTATGTTCAGGAAACAAATAACCCAGAATGTTCTCTGGAATGAATCTTGCATGAGGAGTATCATAAGAACAGCTGGCGTTTGCTTCTGAAATAGTCTGAACCTAAAAAAATCATAAATATTGAAGGATGCACCAGGGGCTCTGGTATCAAGCTAGTTTTAAAACTTTTTATATGAAAGAAATAAGGACTTCCTTCTTATTATTAATGCTATTGCGTGTATTTATTTGTACTGCTATATGAGAGAAATAAGAAAACACTATATTGATTTCTTGACTTTGAACACATTTATTGTCAATGTTTTTGTATATTTTACATAAACTGCATATGTACATTTAATATATGCGAAAACAAAGCATGCCAACACATTTTAGTTACCAACCTTATTATCCTGACTCAGTTTCCATACGTCCTTATTCCTGTCTTGCATATAAATGCAGGTGCTCATCTCAAATTTAAAATACGCAGTTTGGTGTATTCATTTTTTGTTCATAGCTAAACATAACAAGCTGGAATTAAATAAAAATAAATTTTGAAGGCTTTTTTTGTTTTTTTACAGCCTTTCAGCTTCACAGTTATAAGTATTCTTATTTAATTTTGGTTAATTGCCTAAAAGGAATAAATCAAGTATAAAGCAGATACTTGATCTTCACATTTCTATGTCAGTGTTCTAGAGCTCTGTTGCTTTCAATTATGAGTAGTGATCGTTACATCAGCCGTAGAATGTTCAGTTAAGAATATTCTAACCATATATTATCTTAAAATGTTAAGGGTTAATGTGAAGTCTTTGGCTGTTTCTACAATAATTTATTCTCTTGTTTTGATGGCGGGGGGGGGGGAGTACACAAGGGGGCATAGTCATCATGGGTCTTTAAAAATCTGCCATTGCTACATCATACACCCAGATGCCCTGTGTTTTCGCAAAGGTTTTTTTGAGACAGTTACTGACTTTTAATATAGATTTTTTTTAAAAACCTCAAAGTTCAATTCAGATAAGGGGTGGGGAGACTTGTTGCTGGAAGGCCATATTTGTTTCCATTATTTGGGGGGGGGTTATTCCGCCCCCAATAATGCTGGCGCAGTTAGCTTACTAGCTTTATAGAGCAATGCCAGACAACTCAGAGCTGAAAATGAAGTGAAAGGCTTTTTGGACGGACAAGAGAACGGTCTTCAGCAGCCTATCAAGCGCTTAACAATGAATGCATAAAAATGCCAGACCACGTAAACGGGACAATAAATTGGCATGAATTCCAGAATCAGATTTTTTTTTTCCCCCTCAGGGAGTGTGATTCCCCACCCGCTGGTTTATATATACACGTGTGAAATTGTACTCGCAAAGTTTCATCTCTGTTCATTTTCAAAGAGAGTGGCGTTGAACGTTCCCACATGGAAGCAAATCTAGGCACTGAATTTGCTGGTGGTGTCAGACTGATGCATATAGATGTTCATTTTGTCAGGGTCTGGTCTTTTGGGTAACCCCTAATGTGCCCCCCCTCCTTCCCTCCCTCTCCCACTCCCCCACTCCCCCACAACATGTGCCCATAGACATTTCACCTTTGTACACATCCAATGGGTATTTGCAAAGATTCCTCAAACAATTGCATGTCCACTGCTCCTGACCAATACGTCTTCAGCGCCTTTGGGGGAGGGGCTAGCTGTAAAGGGGAGGAGTCAAGCACTTGCTGATCCCAGCAAGGCTTTCCATTATAGTTAGCCACAGGCCGAACTACAATGTGTGGTCATGTGATTAACTGACCGGAGCCAACTAGCACGTTTTCGGTCTTTGGTGCACACATCCAGCGGTATCATTTTTTAGCCATTGATTGGTCAATTCTTCCGCCTCCCTCCATCTCTCAGCCTATTATCAACGCGGCTCAATATAACGCAGGTCGTTCCTGTGTTCACTTAAGTGTAAAAGCAGCACGATGAGAATTTTAAAACAGGCCAGTAATTCACGCTCAGGTTCGACCTTCACGTGTCCTTACGCTAGACTCACAATTAATCACAAGTGCTGCGTTCTTTCTTCACTGGGGAGTTTTGAGAGTTTGTTAATCGTCAAAGTTATTCACAAAACCGTGTGCCAATAGCATGTTAAAAATAATAAAATAAAAATAAGACTGTCCTTAATTTGTAAGTTAAAGTTAATGGCACATTTTGGTTGGATGTTGGTCATTGTCTGGCTAAAAGTTTAAGAACTGTTTTCCGGTACAATACAGTCTGGGTTTTGTCAAATCCGTTTTCTTTGCCAAAACATTTTTTTTGCACAATACTGACAATACTGTTTGAGCTTTCTGTTCTTCCAATTAACTCTCTAACTAGCAGCTCAATTGACTAATTGAGCTTCTTTACGCATCAAAATGTATGTAGTATGCATTTTTTATTTTATTTATTTATTAGTGCAATTAGACATTTCATGCTTGTGTACTTCAGACAATTAAAGCATGGGTTTTAGCAATAAGCATTTCTGGAGTAACACCTTAAAATTACGTATTTACAGTAGCATCAGCATTTTAATATTGCCAATAACCTCCTAAGACCCAGAAATTCATTTTTGTCTCCTGCAGGGGACAAGAGTTTCTGGTCATAATCTCAAGAACCATATATTCTACTCTGCTGAAACCTGCACTAAAAGTTAGACATTAAGTAAAAATAAAATAAATAATATTTAAGATAATATTTTCACTGCAACAGGTTTTTTGTCATCCAAGACACTTGTATTACGTCAAAAAAAATTTAAATACTAAAAAATATTTGTGTCGGGTCTCAGGAGGATATGAAGCCATTTTGTCAAGGTGAAGCTCAGACCGTAAAGTTATACAGCCAGTCAATCAAAGAGCGAAAATTTTTTAAATCGAGCTCAACAGCCCGACATGGAGCGTGGCTGCGCGGGGTAGGCCGGAAAGACGATGTATTATCAGAGGAATAAAAAAAAAGTCGGGCGTTCGACAGAGCCCCAGCAGAAGGGAATTCAGACCGAGCCGGCTCGGCCCATATGTTACCAAGGTGACGGTCCATGAAATGGGCCCCGCGTCTGACACCTGGCGACGGGAGCTTCCAGCACTTCAGCCGCCGCTCCCGCGCGTCCATCTGGGCGCTATCCCCGGCATCTGTAGAGATGATAAGGGGCGCGGGGGGAGGGGGGTCGCTTGGATTAAAGCAAAGGGAGTTTGTGAAGAATCCAGGAGGAAAGCCAGCCAACGTCAAGTTTTTAGTGAGTCTGTAGTCTTAAGAGTCACACGAATACACCGTTCACACTGTCACACACACACATGCACGCACACGCACACACAGTCACACACACATGCACGCATACGCGCACACACTCTCCGCCCAGTCACAGGCACACACACATACACGCACACACACAAACACACTTTCACACAGTCACACACACATACCTGCGCACAAACTCTTTCTCTCGCTCTACGCAGTCATACACACACACCCATACACAAACACACGCTTGACACAATTTCAGACACACACACACTGAAGTACTGCACACATCCGGTCCCCATTTGGTAATTTTTATAAAACTTCACTGGGGGGTGAAAACACACACACACACACACACACACACACACACACTGACTGTGTGACTAGTTATTTTGGGCTACATTAAAGTCAGTGCAGCATGTCTTGTCCTTAATCTTAAATTTGTATTTAAAATATTTATGTATCAATGTGTTTATTTCACATAAATATATGTATCTATGTATTTATTTCACAGCATCATCAGCATCTGTGTTTATTTCACAACATTCAGTAAGTATCTGTGTGTTTGTTTCACAACATCATAAGTGGCAGACATGACAGGCCTCCGAATGTTTAAGACTTTGCAGCGAAAAATTAAAGAAGAAAGAACTCTGATTTTAACACCAAGGGTTACTCCTGGAGTTTGCACTGACAGGATAATCATCTATTGCGCAGTGTTTGCAAACAGAAGTGTGATAGTTTTTCCACACTTTTAATGGTTCATGAGGGGCGTGCACGTCGCAAATGAGTGCACGTACAAATAAATACGCTACTGGGAAAGCTAAAAATAAAATAAAAAAACGAAGAGGCATTTGATCTCAAGCTGACAACCGTTATGTATGTACTGCCATTGTCTAAAGAAAAAAACCAACCTTTTTTTTCCACTGCGGTGCCTAACTTTAAAGATTCTCACCGGTGTGGTGGGGGGGGGGGGGGGCTTGGTCTGGGGGGGTAACGTGGCGGAGCCCTGCCCAGCGCTATCGTCGATACCGGGCGTATGGATTTGCAGGCTGGTGGCGAGCAGCAGGAGGACCGGCGAGAGAGAAAAAGGTCTTTTGTTGTTGTCCTTCCATTAATCTGCGGAAAGTAAAGAAACGGCAAGGGGATTAAACGTGTTACTCAAAAGGCCTTTTCTCCAGCGCCCCGACTGCAAATTAAAAGATGGGGAACGGGGCCGGTGGTAGCGGTGGAGGTAGTGGGGGGGGGAAGAGAAAAGTGAAAAAAAAATGTTAATTGCTCGCCAATCGATAATTCTATAATTACTTTGTGACAAATGGCTGGCTTGGAGGTGGGGGGTGGGGGGAGCCTGTGCTGGGGGGGTGTGGGGGTTTGTGTGAGGGTTGGGGGGGGGCGGGGAGATTGGCTGCGATCGGAAAAGGAAATATTTGCTTTTGTGCCTACAAGCGCCGCTGCCTGGGACAGGGAATTTGTGTCGGCTTTCAACAAGAGGCGGAAACCCCCGGGGATTCGGTTTGCTGTTCTGTGAGCGCGCTTATGTGGGGGAGGGGGGGGGTGGCGTGTGGGTGAGTGGGGGGGGGGGGGGTGCTGCTGTATGTGGGGGAGGGGGCTGTATGTGGAGGGAAGGGGGGGGCACACAGTTTGCTTCCTTTTTCCCTCAGCGTCGTCTGCACCGTTCACTGGACCACACTCCATTTGTGGGGTGCATACCTTATGGGGTGCGCACTCAGTGTGGTCGATACTTTATGGGGTAGAGAGTTTGTAAGGTACATGCTCAGTGTGGTACATACTTTATGGGGTAGAGAGTTTGTAAGGTACATGCTCAGTGTGGTACATACTGTGTAGGGTACAGAGTTTGTAAGGTACATGCTCAGTGTGGTACATACTTTATGGGGTAGAGAGTTTGTAAGGTACATGCTCAGTGTGGTACATACTTTATGGGGTAGAGAGTTTGTAAGGTACAGGCTCAGTGTGGTACATACTTTATGGGGTAGAGAGTTTGTAAGGTACATGCTCAGTGTGGTACATACTGTGTAGGGTACAGAGTTTGTAAGGTACATGCTCAGTGTGGTACATACTGTGTAGGGTACAGAGTTTGTAAGGTACATGCTCAGTGTGGTACATACTTTGTAGGGTACAGAGTTTGTAAGGTACATGCTCAGTGTGGTACATACTTTGTAGGGTACAGAGTTTGTAAGGTACATGCTCAGTGTGGTACATACTGTGTAGGGTACAGAGTTTGTAAGGTACATGCTCAGTGTGGTACATACTGTGTAGGGTACAGAGTTTGTAAGGTACATGCTCAGTGTGGTACATACTTTGTGGGATACAGAGTTTGTGGGGTACATGTTCACTAGGGAACATGGCAAGAGCTGGGGGACATTCTTCATAGGAGAGCTCAGACAGGCCTCTCTGGCACTCCTTACCTGTGTATGCACATTTACCTGTGTATGTACACTTACCTGCATATGCACACTTACCTGCGTATGCACACTTACCTGTCTGACGACAGCCTCTGTTCCGTCGTCCATGCTTTTCTGTCAAGAAGCAAAAAGAAAACATTTATAAATAAACCAACGTCCTCCATCAACTATTGATTGTGCCTGTCAGAAATATGCATGGGACCTTTGCAACAAAAATAAAAAAATATCAAGGTGCTTCTGGATGCTGGATCTGTTCCATGCTATTCTTTTTGGGCAATGAGTAGGTGCACTGCACACACTGGGAACGATGCGCGACGTGCACATGGGTGCAGGCGTAGTTCACTCTGAGCCGCTGACTGTTAACGAAGGACCCAGACAGGCCAGGCCAGGTTTCACAGCGAGGCCGGTGGGGTTATGCCGACAATCCTGCGATAACAAGCGAGCTATTTTTACTGCTTACGCACGGAGACAAGTGCGACTTCCTCAGCAGAATCAAACACGTGTTAAATGTGTCATCACACCACCACCACCCCCCCCCCCCCTCCCCAATTACCTGGAACTGGTCAGCCCCGCCCCTTTTCGTCACACACCCTCCAATCATTGTGCCTGTTTTCAATCCATAGGCACGGAGTCTAAAAGGCTGCCTGAACAAAGACTCGGATTCTGGAACAACTCGGATGCAAGAGGGTGTGAAATGTTAACCTGCCTGCAGATAATGGTAAATTCTAATTTCAGACCTAACATCTTTTATTTCACACGTTCTCGACAGGCATCTAAAATGTTACATTTCAGAAAGAAGTGAGTCTGACATTTATTTCCGGAACATTAAGGCCAGCAGGAGCCGCCCTCCGGAAAAATGTCAGCACTTGACCTTAAAATAATCATTTAAAACATATTGTTTTTAATTATAAATTTAATTAATTGTGAAGTGTTCTGGGAAGAGTAATAAGCATTAGAAAATGACCCTCAGGGGATACACACGCACACACACACACACACACACAAACAGACACACACAAAAACTCTCTCTCTCTCACACACACACACACCGTCCACATGCACACAAGCACTATTGCAAACATGCAGGCACAGCCTTAAAATTGACCAAATGTTAAATGTAAAACAGTATGAAAAATATGCCTCTTTTTTTTCTGACACATCCAGTCAAATGAATATTACATGATATTTTCATATTCAAGTGGCTAATAATATGCCCTGCTCATAGCAGTGTACTGGAGCGGGCCTGATATATAATTCATAGACCGTGGAATCATTAAGCTCGGAGAGGCCGGGAGGTTAAGCTCAGGTGCAAACAGTCACCTGTATTTCAAAACCGAGTCACTATATGTGACACTGATTAGTTTCTGTGTTTTTTTCTAATGGACAAAGCACCATTTTTAAACTGAAAGCGCAGAGGACATATAGCCGATGTCACATGGTGCAATCCAGCTGGCTATATCTCATAAATGAGGTGAAGGTACTGCTGGATATCTAATCCGGTTGATCATTCAATCTCAAAATAGCACCCTCAATCTCAGTGCAGTATAGCACCCTCATTGAGTTTAACCCTGATAGTGCCCAAGTCAGCCGTGGTCGACAGCCACATATATCAGAAAATATATACTGAAGGAAAAAAAAGTGTTATCAAGATATTACGGCAGCTTAGAATATACAAATGACTGGTGCTTTCAGATATTTCAATACATTAAAACAGCACTGCTGTGAAACCTGTTTATCATTACATTATATCCTGCAGTCAGACCTCTAGAAATCTGACCCCCCCATTGTATCGGGTACAGGTTCACCATTCTAAAATAAATCTGGCGTCGTAAATAAACTGCTTTCTGCTTTCAGTGATTCACAACAAAGCAATCTGCTTTCAGGGATTTACAACACACACTTATGGGTCTCAAGCTTGTCTTAAATCCAAGTAAAACAAGACGCATGTTTGTTTGTTTTTCCAAATCTGGTCATTCTCATTTTCTCAACTTAAAGATTAAGGCTTTAAATGGGACTTTGATTGAGAAAGTTTTCTGTATATAAATATCTTGGCACCAGGCTTAAGAACAAAGCTTGGGTTCCTGTATAGAAACAAATTCTGTTTCCCCATGTCTTGCAGACAAAAGATAGTTGAACCTGCCTTGCTATCTGTACTGGCCTATGGTGATGTATTATATGAAGATACCTCTGCTTCATCTTTAAGATCTCTCAATGCACTTCATCTCCCTGCACTGAGGCTTGGTACAGGCAATCTCTTCCGCGCTCATCACTGCATTCTGTACCAGACAGTCGGTTTGGCCATCGATGACGGTTAGGAGAAACCTTCACTGGTACACGTTCATATATAAAGGCCTTTTACAGAAACTGCCACCGTAACTTGCTGGGTTTTTACAACGGAAAAATAGTGCTTATACGAGCCGTTCACAAGCTTGTCCGTCCCTCGAGGTTCCCTGGGTAAATTCGAACCTCAGAAAAAACTGCTTTCAGCTTCTGTGCTCCGGATACTTGGAACCTTTTACAATGTTCTCATAAACTTGATTCCCTTGCACCATTAACCACATTTAGAGAGAGTATTTTTTAAATATGATTAGCCTACACTGTGAATGCTTTTAGTGATTTTTATTTCTTTTTATTTATTTATTTAGTTATTTTTATTTTTTAAAATTCGTTTTAAATATTTTTTCAATGTTTTCACCTTTATAACTGTAAGTGTACTCTCATCTATTCTAGTTTATGATCTTGTACTTTGAATATTCATTCCTTTTTTACAGTGTACACTCGGCACACTTGTAAAAGAGTGCATCTGCCCTCTCCAAGTCTGAAGCAAAAGGTTTTTTTAAATAAAGAAGAAAACATAAAGAAAAAACATACACACAGTGCAGTCAGGCTACTGTGCTAGACTCTGCTTAATTATTTCTAATCAAAATTACAGTCAACAAATTGATATGTAGACAGCCATATACTGTAGGCACCCCATAAAATAAAATACATGATAAATTCTGCAGAACTTTACAATTATGCGTCACCCCTAAACCGCAAGACTTTATTGGGTGTGACTATAGATGACACATCATAAAAATCATATTCATACATGACACGCACACACTGCACTCACTGGATGGCATGTCGGAAGACTCTTTGGAAGGAACAAGTCACCTCTGCTAGGCTTAACGTGTGTGTTCACAGAAACAAGACAGGTGTGTACAGGTAAATTGTCAGTCCATCTGATCACTAACGCCAAGGGTCTTTCTTTCAGGCTTCTCTAGAATTTTCGTTAGGAAAGGGAGATTTGAGATTATAGATTTATAATTTTTCCAGATTATCCGAACCAAGATCAGGTTTTCTTCAGTACTGGCTCAATAACAGCCACTTACGGGCACTCAGACGCACGTCCTGTTTAACGGGATGTGCTAACGACTTTGTAACGCCAGCTGTTCCAGCGCGGGGAGAAGTTCTTTAGCCGGTTTAGCGGGAATCGGGTCTGGCAGCCGTGCAGTCGGTTTCCAGAACGCGCGGGCTGCTCGTCTTCCTCAGCTGGAGCAGAGCAGTGCTGCTGTTGGGGCTGCCTTTCTCCTCCAGTATCTGGGGCTTTGCACATATTTCTGGGGAAGTGGCACGGGGGACATTAAGGAGATCCAGGGCCGGCCCGTGGCATAAATGGGTCTATGCGGTTGTTTAGGGCCACAACTGCTGGGGGGGGGGCCACATGACCACGAGGGGGGGGGGGGGGGGGGCACACGATCCAATGTGTATCTAAGGTAAATAACGTTATTTTCGCAATTCCGTTATTGATCCTCTATCGCGGAACTAGTGGTAATAATTTTAAACGGAATGGCGACGGAACATTTCATAACAGTGTAATGTAAGAAGGATTTTACCAAGCGAACCCCCACCGCTTGATGGAATCCAACAGAACCACCCCCCCCCCCCCCCCCGCTCGGATAGAGTTGCTGGTCACTAATACTTTATAATCTCTCATTTTTTATAATAAAAAAAAAAAACGTTAATGAAGTCATTACCGCTGTAATTGTCGTTTGCAATTTCCGCCTATTGCTTTTTTAGTGAAATTGTTTACGGTGTTAAAGACAAATATTGGAGCTCTTTTCATTCCGCTCAATCAGATAAAATAAATATGAGTATCCAGCAGATGCAAGGAAATGTTTGTGCAGAGGAAGGCAATCTCTCCGCGCAGGGCAAAACACCTCTAATTTAGATAACCGCCATTTTCCCTCCAATTTTCTTGTTGACTGCTTCAGGAGTCATATCATAGTGCCGCCAAGCACCGTTCTCTGGATACTATTTCTTTCTTTCAAAAGGCATCTCTATTCTTGTTTTTTTCCCCTGTTGTTCAAATAAATATTTATTTAAACATTGTAAATATGTAAGATGTTAATCCTTTTAGTCATCATTAAATGAATGCGGATTACTGACTGATATTCAGTATCAGTTTGGATTTGTGCAATGTTAAAAATTTTCAGGGGAACTGCTGGACTGTTTTCCAGGTTTACCAGCATCTAAAAGGTTAACTCTTTGTTTCTTTTCTTTTCTTTTCTGCACATTATCAGGTTTGGTCACAGTTCGTAGCCTCCAGAAGACCCTTTTTTTCTCTTTTTTTTGCTAGAGAAAGATTTCAGTTGCTTCAGAGCTTAGGATACATTTAGTCTTCCACAGGCACTGCCGTCAATACCATCGTCAAACACTGTCCTCCAAATTTCCCACTGAGTCAATGTCAATGACCTTCGGTGGCTTGTTGTTGACCTTGACAGTAACCACAGCCACAACAGCAAAAAGCCGCTTTTGAAACCTTTCCTAAAAACATTTATGTGTGGAGACACAATAAATATCAGTTAAGCATTTCGTTTTTTTTCCTATATTGATAAAGCCATCTGCAGTCATTTGGAGTAAACAAGGAATTTTGCCAGAAGAGACGTCAGCATTTGAAATCTGTCCTTTAGAGAACTTGTCATACTTCACAAATAGAGCGTCAGATTAAGATTTTTGAATTTTCTATGATATTCATTTTTTCTTTTCTTTTTTTTGCCTCCAAATAGATCCACACCAGTGCCGGCCCATTTCAATCTAACAGGAAGAAGAAAAGAAAACCGGCTGTCAAAGTAATGGAAGTTGTCTTTCTTCCTTTTAAAGTTAGCCAATCGGGGTCGGGGATTGAAATGGCGCGGCGGTGTTCAGGGACCTCCCCCTGGTTCAGCGTCGCCGGGGCCGACCGAGTCAGGAGCCCAATGGGGGGAACAGGCTGGAGCGGGGTTTTTGGGTTGAGATTGATTACGCGGTTCGCTCAAGTCAAATCACCTGTCAGCCTCCCTTTGACACGGAATCCATTTTGTTTCACGGGGCCACTAACCTTGAGAGCACCTGGATTTATTTCCCGGGCCCCTGGGTGTGCCCGACCTTTGTCCGGAGCCAATCCCCCGCGCGAAACCCGCCATTCTTCTCTTGTTCTGGGAAACGCACGGTAAAAGCACAATATTTATTCATTTGCTTTCGCGGTTTTGTTCCGAGCCGGAGAGAGGCGAGACCCACCCCCACACATCCCCCCCCCCCCCCCCCCTTGGGCTTATCGATCGCTCCGCGGGACGGGACGAGCAGAGGGCAGTCCCGTGCGCCATGCCGCGCGAGCTCGTTTGTACATCGTCCCCCCACCCCCCACCCACCCCCCCCCACCCCTCCAAATCCCCCGTTTCTCCACTCGCACCCCAAGCAGCCGCGGGGCAGCTAATGAGGAGTAAAGGGAGGGGCCTGCAGTCTGGGAGATAATGGAAACGGGAGAGGTCTCTAAATTCAGCAAGCGGCGGGAATGGCGAGCGGACAGACAGCTGAGGGGACGGCGGGATGGCGTGGGGGTGGGGGCGGGGGGGAATGGTGGGGGGGTCTTATTTTATTGTCAGCAGCAGCCTAAATTGGAATACATTCGTGAACCTGCATCCCCATAACTAATAGCTGTCTGCTTGCTCTCCTCTCACAGGAATCTCGGTCATAATAAAATGGAGATGGGGATACTCCTCCTCTCCGGGCTACCACGGCAACTGCCACTAGCCTCTGTGAAGGCGCTTATGAAAAACATGTATAAATTTATTGCTCCCGGCTCCGAACCAGGAGCGCCCAATTAACGCTGTCTCCGTGCTCTGCATCGGTGATGTCACATGATCGTGACGCGGGGGAAGAGGACCGCGGTCAAAATCAACAGCATTAACAGTTAAAATCAACAGAGTTAGGAGTTAAAATCAACAGAGTTAGGAGTTTTAACAGCGACGGTATCACTGCTTCCATTTTCCAAGAGGAAAATTTAAAATATATTTTTGTTATAGTAGCATTAGTAGCAGTAGTAGAAGCATTAGTAGTTGGAGTAGTAGTAATACTGTAGTTGCAGTAGTACTACTAGCAGCAGCAGAAGTAGTAGTAGTAGTAGTATTAGAATCAGTAGAGGCCAGCCACAGCAGTAGTTCATGTAGTAATAGAAGTTGTAGCAGTAGTAGTACTAGCAGCAGCAGAAGTTGTAGTAGTAATGGTGGTGGTAGTGATAGTATTAGAAGCACAATTAGAATCCATACTGTGTACATTTATGGGGGATTGGACAAAAAACTATTTGAAAATGTGGATTCTGTCTTTCGGGTGAGATGTGGTCATTAAAGGTCCAAATTTTCACTGAGCTGCTTTTCTACACCCGGTCACCTAATCACTTCATATCCAAGGACGTAGATCTCATTTTGACTTTGAGGGGGACCAAAAAAAAAAACAGGAATTGTTCTTTAGTATTTTTATGGACGGGACACTAACAGTACCACCCAATACGACATGATAATATTGAGGGGGCCATTTTTATGTTTTCCCAAAATCAGGACACCCCCCTGGGATCAACTGTATGTCAATGCCCATGCCTCTGATTGGTTACTCAATCCCTTGCATGCTACAGCCACTTTAATTCCCTAGGTCTTCACTGCTAAAAAGATAACTGAGTTGAACCCAGCTGGTTAAATAAAGGTTTTTAACAAAAATGCTTTGACCTGCCAAATGGGGTGCAAAGAGAGTGAATGTAAAATGTGTAAAACAGAGAGAGAAACGATGTTTAGGATGAAGATGATGATGAGGGAGAAAGTGTGTAGTAATCTTTCCTGCTGAATCTGTGGCTTACAGAGATCATTAAGGGCTTGTTCTTTTTTTTTTTCTTTTTTTCGCTCAGCAGTTAATTACAACATTTACATTTCTAAAGTGCTGAGTATTAATCCAGTGGCTGTAATGCTAGGGTAATCAAGATCTGGGCTAAGCATTTATTAAACCGCAGAAAAGCTGATTGCAAGCGAGCATAGGAAATGGGGCTGGCCTTCGTTGTCGCCATGGAAATCAAGGTAGATTTTTCACATTTTAAACTCGCGCTGAGACAAGGCAGACCACACGTTTATATACGGACCCCATGACCACTAGGGGCCTCCACTGAGCTGCTGTATTTCTTCCCACCCGAAATTAAATTGAGCACTCTTGATCTTGATCCCTCCCCACCCCCTTTCCCGTTCCACAATTAACATCTCTCCACCTCCTGATTGGACACATAAATATTGTAATTTTGCTTAGGGCTTCCTGATGGTGCTCTGAGACCCATACAATGTTTTTTTTTTTTTTTAAACAGTGAAAGTCTTGCGACTCAAAAGGGCAGCAAGACTTATCAAAGATGTATATGTTGTCGGCTATTTCATACTTTGCCATAATTAGTTTTTCATATTTGTCCAATAAATGTCCAATACTCCGTAATCCCACAACCTACATTGGCGACATTGTCCATGACTCAACAGTGAATTACAGTTTCAATGTTTGCGTCCTCAGACTTCACTTTCAGAGAGTTCATCAAAGTGAACTCCGTGTTCACTCGCAAAATGGCTGTTTGCGTGTTTTTCAAGTCAAATCTAAGGACAAACATTGACAGGATCCAGCTGACGGTGTTTTTAAATGGCACGCTTTTAAATGCCACGAGGGAAGTTACAATTTCACCCCCGCGGTACGGAAGATGATATTCAGTGAACAAAACGATTCGAGTGAGAAAATCGCTTTGACCTTGGCTCGCTTTGACTCAAGCGGATAACAGCCGTCTTTGTCAGTTGCAGCGACCGAGGAGAGATGGAGAACAACCCAACTGCGCACGAGTGGTCTTCTCCTTGTCCGCTGAATTACAGACACTTCAAACTCAGAGTCCGAGAGGAATGAATATGCCCTGAAAAAAAAAACACCTGCTTAAGTTTCCGAACCGATAAATCCAGCAAGCGTGCGGTACCCTCGTTTTCCTGGGCGTGATGCAATTGACATTTCCTGGCCCATTTTCCCTTCAGTAAATGTGAAAACTTTTTGCTTTTTACGCAGGACTGAAAGAACAGACGGAGAAGGAATCGCTCCTCCCGTTGCTGAATTCGGGCTCTAATTAACTCTCAGAAGTCCCTTGACGGAGGGGATTTATGCTCAGACAAACAGTGGGTGAGCTTAGCTGAACACATGGGCCACATAGGTATGACTCAAGGAGTTAGCTTAGCTCAACGCATGAAGCTTAAAGGCACAACACATCAGGTTAGCTTAGCTCCACACATGGAGCATAGAGGTACATTTTGAGTTAGCTTAGCTCAACGCATGAAGCTTAAAGGCACAACACATCAGGTTAGCTTAGCTCCACACATGGAGCATAGAGATACGACATTTTGAGTTAGCTTAGCTCAGCGCATGAAGCTTAAAGGCACAACACATCAGGTTAGCTTAGCTCCACACATGGAGCATAGAGATACGACATTTTGAGTTAGCTTAGCTCAACGCATGAAGCTTAAAGGCACAACACATCAGGTTAGCTTAGCTCCACACATGGAGCATAGAGGTACATTTTGAGTTAGCTTAGCTCAGCGCGTGGGACAGAGGGGCACGACGCATTGAGATAGCGTAGCTCAGCACACGAAGCATAGCGGTACAGCACGTTGAGCTCAGCTCCACACATGGAGCATAGAGTTAGCTTAGCTCCACACATAGAGCATAGAGTTAGCTTAGCTCAGCGCATGGGACATAGGGGCACGACGCATTGAGATAGCGTAGCTCAGCACACGAAGCATAGCGGTGCGGCACGTTGAGCTCAGCTCCACACGTCGGCCACAGAGGTATGACTCAGTGGGTGAGTTTAGCTCAACGTGTGGGGCAGGGTGGGCTCTCCGAGGTCCCAGGAGCAGATGGAGGCAGGGTGTGGGGGAATGGGGGGGGGGGGGCAGAGAAATGGCAGGAGTGAGCCGGCAGCCAAGCAAACCCTGGCAGCCTCCCTGAACCGGCCAGATGCCAGGCCTCGGGTCTTATCTGCTTCATTACCGGCAAGATGGCCGACCGTGGATCTCAGAGAGGAGTCAGGGCCAAAGAGCGGAGCGTCTGTTTGCAGCGTCAGTGTCCAGTGCACGCTTCAGTCTGACGTCTACACTTTAATTTAGCCGCCCACCAGAAATTATTATTTGTTAAGAAATATGTTTAGATCTTTTAAAAAACAATTTCTATCCAAAATCAGACGTTGCAGTACATTTTAGAAGTTGGCTAACATTTCAAGATAATAAAAAAGACTCACACAAGGTCAGAATATGATTTATGCTCCTGTCACAGTAGTGTATTTTATAACAATTTGTGGGGTTTTCTTGACTTTCCAACTCTGGCCTGCTTCTTAATATTATTAATAGTGTTGTCAATTTTCCATAAGCAAAGGTTTTTGAAATGTTTTTTTTCCAGTTATGTGTAATGCAGTTTTTAAGCATTTAAAGTGTTTCTGAAAGACCGTAGTTCGCTCCATGTGGAAAAAAAAAAAACTGAAAAACTATTTTAAATACTGATTTATCTCTGCAACTGCTCACTCAGTAAAAACAGAATTCTGCATTTACTTTTACCTTTTTTTGGAGGGAAAATGTATATATTTTAAGGCCCAACATTCTGAAAGTTGATCGTCCCCTTAAAGGAAAGAGCCAATGAAAGGTCCTGTCAGACAGCGGATGTTTGAACCTTTCCGCAGAGCCATACAAGCACAACTGTGCCACCTGAGAATCTTGGAGTGTTGATGTGCCAGTCACAGGTGGGTCTATATTGAGCCAGCGCTGTTTAGTCTTAGCCTGCCTCAGTCAGTCGTCAGCATAATAATATATTAAAGCCACTGGGAGAGAAATGCTAATGAATCAACTAGATGACAGATCACAGAAACTCTGAAAAGCACACTGAAAGTTCTCGGTCTGCACTTCCTGTTTTACAGTCCCATTCTTGCCCCGACTTCTGTCAGCAAAACTAAACCCATTTTAAAGCCCAAGGTTGACTTAACCTTTGCCGTTTGCCTACGGGATATCCTGCAGGAAAATATTTGGACAGCCCCTTCCACCCCCAGATTTAAGTCACAGTCAAACTCTCTCTGTTTGTGTTTTGCTTTTAAGTCTCTGCGACTATGATAGAGTAGAAACTTATGTTGCTTGTTTTTGTCCTGATAATAATAGTAATAACATTATTATTATTATTATTATTATTATTATTATTATTATTATTATTATTATTATTATTAGTCTTATTAGCAGCAGCGGAAGCAGTAGTTGTAGTAACAGTTGCAGTAGTAGTAGCAGCAGTAAGTAGTAACAGTAGTAGCAGTAGCAGCAGCAGTAGTAGTCATAGTAGCAGTACTAGGAATAATAGCAGTATTAGCCCAAGCAGTGCTACAGGAGAGCTAGGAGGAGCAGCAGACCTTGCTGCGCTTGTTGAATATTCAGTGAGAGCTGATTTGAGGGACATTCGGCCCTTCGGTCTCCTAATGAACCAGGGCCCTGCTCAGTACGGGCCAGGGACCCAGAGCGATGTGCGTCACACGACAGACGCGCATGGCTTTGCCTCAGGATGACGTAAACCAGCAGCCCCCCCCCCCCCCCCCCCCCGAAACGGGCCACAGCAACGGGCCGTGCATTACGCAAACGGGATGACTCAAACCCCCCCCCCCACCCAACACCTGCTCCATATGGAGCGGGACGATAGTTTACAAAGTGAATGACAGGCGGGGCCTCTAATCACTCCCAGGGTAAATCTGTAGGAAAGTTTTGGGGTTTCACCCCCCCCCCCCACCCCCATCTCCTCTCTTCCCAGGACCCCGTACATTAAAAAAAAAGACTGTGGTGCTTTCGGACCACAGCACAACTCACCACAACATCGCTGCTGCGTCCTTCCACAGAGTCTCCCAGAGTCGCTGAACCTTTGAACCGCCGCATTGATTTTACTTTTCTCTCATCACCCCATGGTGAGTCAGAGGGGCCGTGCCTGTTTCTGCTCTCACCTTTCACCAACAGGCCGCAGGGTAATATAACGGTTACCGTAACTGGCTTTGTCACCTAAAGGTTGCAGGTTTGAATCCCCGGTGGGTGACTGCCATTGTAACCCTTGACCAAAGCACTTCAACCTGCATTGCTTGAGTATATATCCAGCTGCATAAATGGATGCTCGGTAAATAATAATTATAAATGCAAAAGCTGTGTAAGTCTAGATAAGAGCATCTGCTAAATGCTTGTAATGTAAACAAACAGTAAGAAACCAATGGCACTTGTACTGCAGATGAACATTCATTAGATATCCCATATATAGTGCCACCTTGTGCCCATGGCCCCAATCCAGCTACTAAGCTTATCCCCTTTAATGGAACTTTGATGAGTAAACAAACCACTTACATCAAAAGTATAAAATTAACCAGACACAAACAGTATCGATATGCCGTAAACACAGGGACAGGGATGTTGTGATGTGAAATGCGTTGGCACTTAGCCGAGCGCGTTCAGTACCTTGTCATCATTGAAGTGTGCTATTGCTGTCACGAGAAGGCAATGCATTTGAATTGTCAGCTGCAACACATCCGCGGGGAATGGCTCATAAATTTCATTGTATCAGCAGTGTAAACGGATTATCGGGGTCTCCCCATCGGAGCCAGACGGGCAAACTCGCACGGCGCGGTAGGTTTCACGGTCGGGATCCTCCGCGGACTCCGTGTGTCACTGCTGAGAACGCATTGTGGAACACGATGCAGAATTTATCCGGCAAAATTTCTGCGGGCGTGTTAGTCTTGTTCGTTCGCAGCTTGTTCACAAAGCACCTGCTTTTTTTCTCTCTCTCTCCCTGTACCGGGATCCATTACCTGGCACCTCCCTCAGTGATACCTGTCCGATTCACACGGACGTTAAACGGCTGTTGCTGGTAACCGCTGTTACCGGTCTGACAGATTGACAGTTCGTCAGGGCTGAAAAGACCGGTTTGAGAGAACACGTGTGGACGGTTGCACCCGATCAGAATCTTTTTTTGATTTAAGTGGGGATACCAACAAGGCATTTAAATCAGGATTTATAAGTGTTGAGTTTCTGTTGCGCCTTACGAACGGGCAATTTCACAGCGGAAAAACAAAAATAAAATGCGTGTGGAAAATGTGACTTCAGAAAGACACGACATCGGCTGAAAGCCAAAGAAATCCAGGGTGGTCTCCCGGCAGGAGTGTTGGCGAGGGGGGGGGGGGGGGGGGAGAATCCAGGGGAGACAACAACAACTTTAGCCGACATTGATTTCCTGCCCGCAATCCCTCTCTCGTTAACCCGGCAAGATAAGGAGAAACCGACCAACGGTTTTCTTTTTCTTTTTTATCGCCGATGTGCCATCGGCAGCTCATTTGCCACGGCTGCAGTTTGTAAGCCATAAAACGAGTGTCACGACACCGCCGCAGCTGATAGCAAATTAATTAAAATACGCATTAATGGCGCATTAAAGGTAGAGCGGCGTTGAAGGCTCCTTCCGTATTTTCCATTGTTATCTGTAGCCTTGCTGGGTGAGAACCTCATTAGCCTCTCGCACTTAGCTTGGAAATAAACTCGGAGACTCTCTGTCACTGCTTATGCCACAATTAATTAGAGGGGGAAAAAACAGACAGCGGTAGGCCTACTGTTGTTGCAGCGCATAAGTTGACAGATTGTATTTATTTATTTATTTATTTATTTATTATTTTATTTTCTGGTCGTCATTATTTTCTTGTTTCAGCCGCGCTTGTCACTTAAGCAATCCTCCGAGTATCCAAGGAATTGTGGTATTGATCTTCCCCAGACCTTCAAAAAAATTCGGGATTAAATTTGCTTGTCTCCTGGTTTCACTGAAAAGAAGAGAGAGAGAGAGAGAAAATCCTATTTCCTGTGTAAGTGGTGTTTCTATTGCATTATGGATTTTGTATCTTCAGGGTTGCCTCGCGTTTTCTCTCTCTTTCTCTCCCCTCTCCCTCCCCACCCCTCTTCATCCTGCCCAACCTTTTTATGACGGATACTTTATTTTCATTTTAATATAGGCGAGTGCATGCCGTCTCATATTCCAGCCCGGGCTTTGAAGTCCTGGAAAGGACCGCAATTCCCATGTTTCCCTGCTCACCCTGGGGCCCCGGCTCCTTCAGACTGGCAGCCAAGAGCGCTTCCACCAGCTCCAGGTTTGTGACCGGAGGACTGAAATTATTCCGGTATGCTCTGTGAAGCACCGGTAATGACCCGCACGGAATGCATACATTAACCTACCGCTGTACTTTTTCGGGAAGCCAGTCAGGATTCGCTCTCAGTACGTTGGCGGACTACACAATGACTTTTCGCGGTAAACAAACCTTTAAGAAAGCTCCGGTTTCTGGTCACTATCGGTCCTGTGCCCAACCTTTAGTATTTCTTTACTTTGCATTTGTTTACTTGTTTTGACTAAAGTAGCTCACTGAACTCCTAGTGCGCGGCCTCTGTGGGAGTCGACGCTCTCTCTCGCACGCGCGACTGCGACTGTTTTTTTTTTTTTTTTCTTTCCTTGGGATGATGCGGTACGGAAAAGGAGCATCTTGCTGAAATAAAACATCGATCGCCATTGATTTTGTGCGTCTGAGAGCACGCGCCGGCCTCTCCGTCGGTGCATGCATCGCAATGATGTTCCGCCCCCACGCTGCCACTGTGGGCGGAGCTTTATTTGAGCAGGGAGAGGAACAAAAATCCATGCGATAAATAAATAGAAAAAAAGAAATTAAATATTCTCAGCGGGGGAATAAAGTCAATAAGAACCAGGGCCTAATGCAAAAGTGAGAAAACCCACTCAATGCCCACTGGGACAAAAATGAGGCAGGATCCCTACCCTGCCCTAGGTTTTCTTTGGGTGGGGGGGGGGGGGGGGGGGGGGAAGCTTAATTTAACCACCTCGCTTTTTTTGGTGTATCCCTTAAATCCGCCTTCTTAAAGAAGTGGCTTTATTTTATCTGAGGTTTACACATTGGAAGTGTGGCGTTCTCGGGGAATGAACGGAGCCGATGCTGAGGTTCTCGACGCAGCGGGAGGACAGCGTGGCGTAATGGCTTTAAATCCTAAGTGGGCCGCTGCCGTACCCTTGGGGAAGGCACTTACCCTGAATTGCCTCCATAAATATCCTGCTGTACGCACGAATGCTAAGCTAAAAAAGTAAGGTGGCAAAGTCTCTGTGGGTAAGCGGCACCTGCTAAGCTAATAAAATAATGTTGTAATGGTAAAAAAAAAAACTATTAAATAATCTACCTTGCGTGTTAAATCATCTCTCAAAGTCACGGACGAACCGTAGCCGTAGTAACGGCGAATGACTGAACGCGTCTCCGGCGTGTCCCTTTCATGGAAAGATCAGTCCGGGGCAAGCTGTGATGACGGGGTTTTAGACTGGCGTCTGCTACCCTCTGAGAGTGTGCGGTGAGACCGAGCGTGGTCCTCACCTGTTGCCTGGCAACCTGTAGTACCCGCCGCTGGGGTTTTGTCTGAGGGACCCCGGGGACCCGCGGACTTCTTCTCTGGAGCGGAAGGGCCTCTGTTTGTCTCGTACCCCCCCCCCCCCCCCCACGCACGGCCGGGGGGCCTGCCAGTCAACCTTTGTTCAAAACTTTGAACAAAAATTAGAGTCAACTGCTATTTATTTATAGCACGTTTTTTTTTACAAAGAATCTATCACAGCGAGCTTTGCAGTTTAACCCTGGCTTACAGGATAAGACATAGACATGTCAGGTATCAGTGCCCATAAGACATGGACGTGTCAGGTATTAGTCCCTCTAAGACATGGACATGTCAGGTATAAGTCCCTCTAAGACATGGACATGTCAGATATAAGTCCCTCTAAGACATGGACATGTCAGGTATTAGTCCCTCTAAGACACGGACATTTCAGGTATCTGTTCCTATAAGACACAGGCATGTCAGGTATTAGTCCCTCTGATTGGCTCCAGACGGGTTGTATGAAGCATCTGAAGATGGCGAACATGAGGTGGGGTGGGGGGCTGAAGTGTTTGGATGAGGCGGGGGGGGGGGGGTTGGCTGGGGATTTCACTCTTCACAAAAAACAGTTTGGTCAGTTCATTATAGTGATTACTGAATGTGTCAGGCTGGTCAGTTATGCACGGACAGCTCAGCTGTGGGATATCAATACCTCTTGAATTAAAATTCAGCATTCCTAAAATCAGCACGGGCTGAAATCGGCATGTGTAAAATCAGGCAATCAATCGATCGATCGATCGATCCTTGTTTTCGTTACACACCTTATAACAACAGAAAAAAAGAAGCTTGCAGTGCCTATTAACAATAAATCTGTCACTCAGCTCCTCACAGTGGGGTAGAGATTCATAACAGACAGGTCTGAAACAGGACTCTTTTAAAAGGGAACTTTAGAGTTTCGGTTTTAAAGACAGAAACGCTTTCTCCGCCCCCCGCCCCCGCCCCGTACCGTTTCTGGAGCCCTGAGATTTAAACGCTCTGTCTGAGGGGAACGGCGAAGAGGGGCCCCACTCACAGCAACGCAGACCGGGGGCTGACTGACCTGCTCGGTCTCCGGAAGATAGACCGAGCGTGAACGGAGATGTGGAAAATGGAGGTGGCCTTTGAGCGTGGGGGGTGGAGGGGGGGTGGGCGGGGAGTTGGTAATTTTTGTCGGTGCTTTCTCACATTCGAGCGAGCAGGAGTCAGAGAACTCCAGGCAAGGCTTCATAAAACAGCCGAATAAGCACCGCTCGGTGGCACCGGTTTACCGGACCGGGACGAATACGTAAACTCATCCTTCTCGTTGAGCTGCTTGCTGAAAACTACGCTCGAGGTCCAAATGGACAGTGTAGCGGCAGTGTAGTATAATGGGTACGGAGCGGAGCTGGTCTTGTAACCTAAAGGTCACGGGTTCCATTCCCAGGTAGGACACTGCTGTTGTACCCTTGAGCAAAAGGTACTTAACCTGCATTGCTCCAGTATATATCCTACTGTATAAAAATGCTGGGTGAAAAGTCGCTCTGGATGAGAGCGTCTGCTAAATGCCTGTAATATAATCAATGTAGCTGACGCCTGTAATAACAATGGGAGCTACCCATTGTTGTTGTATTGTAGTATTCTTGTAAAATTATCTCTCTTACCCTGCGATGACCAGTAAGTTCTTGGGTGTTCTTGGGCAGTGAAGTTCGGGTCCTGGTGCCGAGCGTTTTTCCTTCCAGCTCTTGAGGCCTCTGATCCGGGGGTCCTATCGGCTGAGTCCGAAATACAGGGACGTGTGAAGTGGGGCCAGTTAGCAAATCCCAGCATGCTGTTCTTCCAGGTCCGCACCTGGGAGGGGGGAAAAAAACAAAAGAAAAGCAAAGAAACAGATGAATTGCACAAAAACATAGAGGGAATAGGACCTGACCCTAGCGGATATCCACCTCTCCTCCCCTCCCCTCCCCTCCCCCCCACCACACCCGGCCACCCTCAGCATTCATCCCCATCTTCTCCTCTATCCCCCCCCATCCCGCCCCCCCCAGCCCGGCAGAGAGAGCGCTGCAGGCCCAACGAGCCGGAACTGGGCGCCCTGCCCCGCGGGTCCCTGTTGACTTGTTAAATAAGGGAGCTGACTGGCTGATTGATGGCCCCTCGCCGGCCCCCCTGCCCGCGCCCCCCCTCCCCCCAGCTCGGCCCCGGCCCGGCCACGGTTCCCCCCCCCCCCCCCTTGCGTTTCGCGGATCAGCGGCCCCGCTAAGAAGCCTTTGCGGGAGCGGCCCCCGGACAGGCGTCCCTTAAATACGGCCTTTGATGGATGGCGCCAATTTTCAACCCAAACCCAGATGACCCGGCGAAGCGGCGCTCTCTTCTTCTCGTTTTTAACGCCACCCCCGCGCCCCCACCCCCCCTCCATTCTGCTCCCCCCAACCCCCCCCTCCCCCCCCACCACCACTACCACCCCCCCTCCCAGCCCTTCTTTCTCAGGTAAACCCTGTTCTCCTCTTACACCAGAGAACAAGAATATTCTAAAACTGCATCAATCAAGGCTTTTCTCACACTGCGCCCCCACTGCGCAAAGTTTCAATTACCCCCCCCGCCCCCCCCCCCCAAACCCCACCCTCCTCAGATACTGACAGCCTCTTCACCACCCCCTTCTCTCTGGCCAAAAAGAGGGGGTCGGGAACCTTACTGGCTTTTTATTGCTATTTTCTATGTACTACATTTCCACTGAGCCCCCAACCCACCCCCCACACCCCAAGTTTTAAGCAAACAGATGCTACCGCCAATCACTTTAACACCCCCCCCCCCCCCTTGCTTAAAGGGGGGTGAGGGAACCTGTGCCAGCCTGCCACACAGCACGGGATGTGGATGTGTTTGGGGCAGGGGGAGGGGGCGGGGCATGCTACACAGGTGCAGTCTCAGGCATGTCAGGTTCATTTGTATTGTACTGTGCGCTGATGTGCTCCTATCAGGAGGAGCGCTGATGTGCTCCTATCAGGAGGAGGTGGCAGGAGTGCTGATGTGCTCCTATCAGGAGGAGCGCTGAGGTGCTCCTATGGGGAGGAGCGCTGAGGTGCTCCTATGGGGAGGAGGTGGCGGGAGTGCTGATGTGCTCCTATCAGGAGGAGCGCTGAGGTGCTCCTATCAGGAGGAGGTGGCAGGAGTGCTGATGTGCTCCTATCAGGAGGAGCGCTGAGGTGCTCCTATGGGGAGGAGCGCTGAGGTGCTCCTATGGGGAGGAGGTGGCGGGAGTGCTGATGTGCTCCTATCAGGAGGAGCGCTGAGGTGCTCCTATGGGGAGGAGGTGGTGGGAGTACTGATGTGCTCCTATCAGGAGGAGGTGGCAGGAGTGCTGAGGTGCTCCTATGAGGAGGAGCACCGCGGAGGAGGAGGCGGCAGGAGCAGGTGTGAGGCCGCTCCGGCTGGGAGGTGTCGGGCGGGGCCGCACGCGCTCAGAAGAGCGGCCGTTCTCCCGCCGTCCCCTCCTGCACCTCCGCCGCGGGACGTCTGCTGCCCCCTACAGGCGACCGACGCGCCAGAGTTCGGTTATACTGCTGCCCTCCTCAGACATTTCTTCTGTTCCTTTCGTTTTATTTACATTACATTACATTACAGGCATTTAGCAGACGCTCTTATCCAGAGCGACGTACAAGCGCATTAGTTCAAGGTGCAGAGGTGCAAAAGAAACACACTAGAGCGAAGTAAAGATCGTAGTGTCAGAAGTGACCACATAGATCAGGACTCCAACCCTGTAGAGTAACCTGTTCAGCAAACAAACAATCCTGCCAAGTACAAACTAGCACTGAAATCACATTTTCCTAATCAGAATCAGACAAACAATCCTGCCAAATAAAAACTAACGTGATCGTATTAGCCTAACTAGGTACATTGAGCTAAACTATAGGCTAGGGAGGGGTGGGGAGAGGTGCAGCCTGAAGAGATGAGTCTTTAGTCTGCGTTTGAAGGTAGTCAGATTCTCTGCTGTTCTGACCGCCACGGGGAGGTCATTCCACCAGCGAGGGGCCAGGACAGACAGCAGACGGGAGCGGGAAGTACAGACACGAAGAGGGGGAGGTGCCAAGCGTCCAGAGGTAGCAGAACGGAGAGGTCTGGCTGGTGTGTAGGATCTGATGATCCTCTGGATGTATCCAGGTGCTGACCCCTTAGCTGCCTGGTATGCAAGCACCAAGGTCTTAAATTTGATGCGAGCCATAACAGGCAGCCAGTGGAGGTCAGTGAGCAGGGGGGTGACATGGGAATGTTATTTCCCCTGCAATTACATATTTCATCCATGTGCCGGATACGTACATCAGATTTCTTTATGTTTTCTCTATTTCGTTAATTTCTTATGTTTCTTTTGCCTCACGTCCTCTATATTTATGTATTTCATTGTTTTTTTTTTTTAAAAAAAATCTAATTATGCCTGTTAATATTTCATACGCGGTCTCAAACAAAGCTTATGCTAATTCTTATCTTGAGACGTCTCTTTAAGATAAAAAGCTCATTACTGCAATTAAGAAACAGCAAGCTGCAGTGTGTTCGTTTATTTATTTTGGTATTTATTTATGCTTCATTCAAATGGTATTACTTCAATACGTAAGCAACAACACTCATTATGTTTTGGGAATAATTATTAGTGCCAATCTTGCATTGTCAGTGGCAACAGCAACAGCACATTAGTTTTGTACTGGATGGGGTTTGACTGAAGTTTCCAGCTAGGATTATATACGGAGTACAATAAAATTAATAAATAAAATATCATATCAGGACGCATAATGCCCTACTACTCACAACAATGAAGTTAAAGCTAATTACAATTAGCACAGTAAATTACATCAACAGTGTTCCAGGATTTGTGCACCAATGGGCCCTAGTTCAGCACGAGGCACTGAAAAATTATTCTTCATTATTTTTTTGTTTATTCTTTATGTTTTGTTTATTTGACGGGGACCACGCACAGCCACTTGGCTGTCTCAAAATTAGCAAATCGAGCTGAACTGAATTATCCCTGGGCATGCACCATATAAAAAGAAAATATTTTTCTCCGTGACGTGGAGCGATGAAGTTATGTCTGAGTAAAGCTCCATATAACGGTCCGCTGGCATTCTGTGGATCGCACACCTTTAAACGCGTCTCTTTTAGTGCATAGAGATAAATTAACGGCGTACATTTTAGTGGGAATTTAGCCATCAAACTCTTAAGATACCTGTATCTGTGAAGTGCACTGTTTTACGAGCCTCATTTGTCTTCCAGATCAAAATTCACAACAGCGTAGCAATTTTTTTTTTATTTGCACCTGCAGTCAATGAAACGCGGGGACCCTTTTAAAAAAAAAAAGATTTACTTTGCATAAAACGAATAAGAGCGCGCACAAGAATGCATAATGAGGGGAGAACGGAGTGTATAGCCCATTTAAGGCTTGCTGTTTACCTACAGTCTGGAGCACAGGTGTCAGACTCCAGTCCAGGAGGGCCGCAGTGTCTGCTGGTTTTTTGGGGGTGTTCTCAGCACAAGTGTTTCTTTTAAGTCATTGATTGGCTAAGGAATCCACACAGCTTGTTCTCAGGGCCTTAATTGGCAGCTGATTGAAAGGAAAACACGAAAACCAGCAGACACTGCGGCCCCCTTGGGATTCAGTTTGACACCCCTGGTCTAGAGGGCAGCCAGTACTACACCAAGCCTGGACCAGGAAGTGGGTCTCTGTCTGCACCACATGACCTGGCCAACTGGTCCATACATCGACAAGTCTGCGTACAAAAATATCTTCCTGACATCTGCCCGAAATTTACAATTTTTTTGCTCATTTTTGCACTCGTCCCCCCGTTCTTCCTTGAGAACTTTTCAAAATGAAAAAGAGAATCCACTGTAGTTCGCTTTGTTAATCCTTTTTTATGAATGAATGAAAAAAAACCTCAATCGAATCCCCCCTTCGCCTTCTTCTGCTGATCGTGAAGAAGAGGAAGCAACCGTGGGCCTTTTGTTTTTCATTGCTTCAGCACAACGGCTGGAGCCTGACTGGCTTCGATAGGCTTCCGCTCCCGCACGCTGAACGTCAGCGTTCAGCCGCACCGAACGTCAGCTGCCAGGCTTCTGCCCAACACAGCATTCTGCTTCTGTAATTAAACCTTAATTTAAGAGGGTCCAATTTAGACAAAAACACTGAAAAAAAACTGAAATTTTGCATTGCAATCATAAAAAAAACCACAAAACAAATCTACAAAAAAACAATACTTTTGTAGAACATTTTCAAATTTCAAATTCCCATATTATTATTTATGTTTCTTTCTCTCTCCTTTTTATCTTTTTTGGATAAAAAGTATCTTGACAAAAATTTGCACTGGAGGCCTTTTTCTGCCTGACTGGATGGTTTGGCCGGAGCTGTAGAGACACAGCATTAGCAGCCCATCACAGTAAAACCATCATAATGAAAAGAGGAGGGAATTAAAGAGCAGTTCTATAAAAATAATAAAAGAGCGGACATTGAACGGATGGAATGGAACGGCTCCTTTCTATTGACGCCGAGATCTCTATTGACTCTGGAATCCCAGCAGGCCTCAGCCTGTAGTTCCACTGACGCATCGACCCTGTGGTTACTGGGAGTGAGTTACTGTACTCCGTAGAGTACTCCAGCCATTGGACTGCCACTCCGGTGTATTGGATTACCCAGCGAAACGACCCCCCCCCCCCCCCCCATCCCGCCATTACAAGGCTCATCAATTAGCCGGCTTTAATATCTCGCTATAATTCTGGCCATTCATGTATTAAAAACGGCGCGAGATTAAAACGGACGAAGCGATCGGAACGTCGCCTCGTTATTCGTAAAGAGCGTCGTCACCGCCCCCCCCCCTAAGCCCTCGATCGGCTCGGTCGCCCAAATCCGCGATCGGCGGACCCGTTCGATCGAGCGGGACGGGCCGCGTGGCTTCGCGGGAGGAGGTCAGGTGATGCGCGATGCGCTGAAGCATGTGACCCAGGGGGTCTAAAGAACGGCTTCGGTCGAACGAGTTAGTCGGGAATATGAAATAGCAGCTTCGTTTAAAATTGCTTCTCGCTGTCAGGGAAGGGAGCGAAGCGTTCCCATAATGCCGCAGTTTGAAAGATGCGAGGCGGGATTGTTTATGGACATTAGCTTTGGCACGCAGTTGGGAGTTTGGGGACACACCACCTGACACCCCCTGGAAGTGTTGAATTGCACATAAAATACATTTTCAAAGTTAGTCTTCAGTAAAAGGAAACTTGGCAAGAAGTCAATTTTGTCACTGTTAGTCAGAAGTGGGCATCTGAGTCCTGCATCTAGAGTAGGTCTGGCGTTCTACACACCTCTGGTCTTTTGTACTATTCTGCTGTCTTTTGGTTTTTGAAATTTGGTCTTGGCATATCCTAGGATTACTCTGGGAGAGACATGCTATAATTTGGTTATTTTCTTTCATGCCTGTTTCATATGACGGTGAACTTGTCCATGTTTAACATTTGTTGTTCTTTTAAGGTAGCTGAACGTCGTCTTTATATTAGATGTGAATATTTATTGTAATTTAATAAAAATCTTTTTTTTTTTATTTGGTTGTGAGTTGTTGATGAAGGTTGATCCTATCAGTAAATTGCCAATTAAATTGATAATTGAGAACTATGATAAAAAATAACCAAATGAAATAATAAACATATTTTACATGTTGGATAAGTGAGGTGTTTTAACTGCTGATACACTTGTGTCTGGTATTCAGAGTGCCAAACATCAAACGAGGATGTTAACGGTTAAAACGTCTGGGTTCAGAAAATTAAACATATTTAACGTAACCCTCACTTCCCCAACACCATAATAACATAAAGCGATGTTTTCAGTATCGTAATGTGAGCAGACCACAGCTAAAATGAAAAAGTACGCTGGACAGGGAACAGCAGTGCTCCTGCCATGCAAACAGTTAACCCAGTTGCTGCCTAAATCCATCAGCATGCGATAATGCTCACAAAAACACGTGTTCAGTACACAAATTAATTGGGCTTAGTCGTGGAACGGAAACCATTTTGGATCTACGGGCAGTGTTCAGTCGAGCCAAAATGGCTACTACAAACATAACTCACGGACATTCAGTTTTGTCATGCGTGGGTTCATCTTTATTTGTTTGTTTGTGTGTTTGTTTGTTTATTTGTTTGTTTTTTATGTGAGTTGAATTATTTTAGGGGTCTCTTTGAGCAGCGATCCTTGGCTCCTATCAAAATCTTTGGAGCAAGAACCAGGGCCGGGGGGGGGGGGGGGGGGGGGGGGTTTTGTCGGACTGACTCACATCCAGATGGATAGACTTGCTTGTGGGGGTGGGGGTGGGGGAGGGGGAGGGGGAGGGGGGGTGCATTGGCAGGAAAGGCTGGCGGACTCTGGAAACAACTGGCACGACGTCTCTCCAGATGGGCACACAGGTGGACACTGACTGGAGAGAGAGGGGGGCGAGCGAGACGTGCCAGCTTTCTGTTCTCCTCGTCTCTCTCTCTCTCTCCCTCTCTCTCTCTCTCTCCCTCTCTCTCTCTCTCTCTCTCTCTCTCTCTCTCTCTGTCTCTGTTCGGGCTTCTTTCACCGTGTCTGTCCTGCTAGCGGGCCACATCTGGGCTCTTCTCTCTCCGTCCTGTTCTCCTGTGCTGGCACGAGTCGCTCGCCGGCAGCAGTAAAACGCGAGTAAACACTACCCTCTAGTGGAGATCAGAGGTACTACCGCTGCCTGTTCTGCCGTGGTAAAATAAAATAAAACATTTTGAAAACGCCACTTCTGAACTCGTTCTGGACCACTTATCTGTACACTCCTAAATCAAGAACGAATTCTGTGAATTAAACGAGAATTACATTCAGGAAGGTCAGAAATATGTTACACACTAATGGAACACAGCACATAGTGTGCCAAGCTTTAGCTTAGCCTTTACTGAATGATATTAAATCAGAGGAAACTGACTTCAGATAAACGCAGTCTCACACAGTGAACCCCACTTATTTCTATGTTTTCTACCCAATTTGGAATGGCCAATCATGTTGGCTGATCCGTGTACAGCAATATCCTTCTTGTGTGTCTCCATATTCTTTAGACCAATCAGATGGTCAGTCAGCACTGTGACATCATGCTTATGCATCTGCATATTCTTTTGACTAATCGCACGGTCAGTCGGTACTGTGACATCAGCTTGTATGTCAGCATTTATAGAATATTCTGGAATGATGCCTGAAGCAGTTTTCCACTTTGGTCAAATGAACTTGAGACGAGTGACTCAATGCTGGAGTCTTCCTGCAGAATTCCAGAATTCCAGAAGACTGGAAGACCGCACATTCCGGGCCATACTGACCACACACGCACTATGGCCCAATGACTGTGTTGCTGTTGAAATTATGTTGTTATCATCACAGTAAAGGAAACTAAGATGGAGGGAGCATTCACGGGACACTGGGATGCACCAAGTTTGTTTGGAAAGTACACAGTGCAATCAATCCAGTCAAAGGTGAAATTCCCCTTGGAAATTACCAAAAGAAATTCAATTTGTGGCTAAAACACCCACTCAAACAGGCATTTTGAAATCATGCTGTTGTGGCAATGTGGAAAGGTGTTTTTTTTTTTACACCAGGTAGGCGGGGTACGTTGTGCACCAATCTGCTGCAGCTCTATCCCTTTTTATGAAACTCAATGTCGTAACTGTTGATTGACATTCCACAGCCTCACGCTTTTTATGCTAATGCTAACTTAGCAACTGATTCTACAGCCATGGCCACTTTTTCGTGACTTCCACTCGTAGAAAAGAAAGAGTGGGGGCCCGGGGAGGTTGTGGGGGGTGTGTGGGGTGGGTATGGGGATAGTGCCCCCAGCACCCCCCCCCCCCCCCCCGCCACCCTTCCATGCCCAAGAAAAAAACAATATCACTGGAAACCAGCAAGGCTACAAATAGCATTGATTTTTTTTTTTTGGAACAGAATTGGGGCAGCTAATCGATGCGTGTGTGTCTGTGTGTGTGTCTGTTGCACACCGGCTGAGGGTGTAGATCAATTTTGGGAGGAGAGGGGGGAGTGATCGGCAAAAGAGGCAAGCAGTGCTTCGAGGGGCTGTTGGGGGGGGGGCATTTCATATCACAGGAGATAATTGCTGCTGTAATTGATAAAGGCTCGGCCTGATAAAGGTTAGAGTTCTTTACAGCCTCCAGCCCCCCCCTCGGCCCAAACCCCAAACCCCACCACGCCCTCCGCCCTCCGCCCCATCCCCTCGCCCTGTGCAATACTCCGCGTTGTTATCGCTGTCCATTTCCATTCATACTTAATGCCTGTTTTTGGAAACATCAAGCCTTTTATTTCCTCCTGGTTTTATTCTCTTCGTCACCCCTCCCCTCCCCCCTCCCTCCTCCCCGCCCATCCCCACCCCCCGCCCCCTCTTTCCCGCGGTCCTATCCGAGCGAGATGATTTATTGAGCGGGTGCACACTCCATATCAGGTGCCAGATTAGTTTGCCGCTGTATCATTATCAGTCTATGACGGCTGCCAAAAAGCCTGGGCTTCGCCCGCCTTCCAAGCCCGGCTGGTCCCGGGCCGAGACAAACAAAAAACAGAGACGGTTCCCCACAAATACGCACGCTTGAAATTCAATCTGCATCAACGGCCCCCTGGGAGAACTCCGTCAAACAGGAGCTGAGCGCAGTGGACCCCACATCGCAACAGGGGCCCCCTCCCTTTGTTGGGGCCACCACTTTGCACACAGCTCTATCGCCCTCGTTTGCTACTTTTATTTATCGGTTTACCCCGGAAGGATCGAGAGGACGGGCGGGGCACTGTCGCTGCCAGCTTAACCCTTTGAAGATGCAGGTTTTTCGTAATGTTTATTTATGTATCCTTTTTCAGAATTCTAAGTCAGTGTTCTAGAACTCCATTCCTTTCAGTCATCAGAAGTCATTGTGACATCAGCATTAGAATGTTCGGTTAACAGCATTCTAATCGCATATTTGTGACATCACACTTTAAAGGGCTGAGGAAGGTGGAGGAGAGCACAGACAGTCTTGCTTCGCATTTCTCCCTCTTTCAAAAGGCCTTTGTGAAGTCATACATATATATAATGCCTTTATACATGTGCTATTACTACTTTATAAAGCATGCACAGCATAATAAAGCATTCGCAGCATTTGCAGCAGTTTTATATGTTTTGTAGACACACAAAAAAAGAATTGTGTAAAAAAAAAAAAAAAAACCTGAATTACATCATTCTATTTGAGCGGTTGCTTTGGAATGCTTTCTAAAGAAGCAATTTCACGGCCGTGGAGGCATTATGTCATTTAAGACGGCTTACTGACTGGGCAGGCAGGTAATTCAAAGTGATCAAAGCGCATCAGCTGAAATCCCACGGCTGTAATTCACACCGTGTCTGCACAGGAAGTGCGATGCGTCGCCTTTTTCCTTCACAGTTTCTCATCTGGGTTTGGCCAGTTCAGCAAAATCTTAGCAATAGGATTAATGAAAGATAAGAACAAACGCTGATTGAATCTAGGCGTGTGTTTCTAAACTAAACAACTCACTGCTGCGATTTCCTATAAAGGGTAAAACATTACATTACAGGCATTTGGCAGAAGCTCTTATCCAGCGCGACGTACAGCAAAGTGTATAACCATAACCAGGAACAAGTGTGTCGGAAACCCTAGAGAGAAGTACCATTCCAAGTGCAGGGAACAACCGCATAGTTCAACTTGGACCCTGAAGGTTAAACATGGGAGACCTAATTTTTACCTCTGCAAAATTGCAAAAATTATTACAACCACAAATCTTCAAAACAGGATGCTCTCCACTTCCTCAACACCTCCTCCGCTTTGACTCAAGTTACGCCTCTCTTCAAATGTCACGACTGTACCTCACATGAGGCTTCAAACTTCTGGCTCACGAGTCACGCTCCCCCATAACCCTTGGAAAGCCCGGCGTGTCTCTCTCCTCCCTAACGTCTCCTGCCAGTGAAGCGAATGATCACATTGGTCAGGAAGGATTTAAGTGACGTCCTTTGCAACGGACAATGGATGTGAATCAGGATCCCGCAATGAATTTGGCCAGAACAGAACCCCCCCCCCTCCCCAAAAAAAAGAATCAATAAAATACAATCAAGGCGGCACTACGCTTTTCCATGCAACACACACGCGCATCGATTTAACCGTAAATTCCACACCGTAAACTAAAACCGACACCGAGCAGGAAGGGGCCGGAGAATTTAGCCGACCCCCCGGTCGCAGCACCGTCGGCACACGTGCTGAGGGAATTCGGATCCCCGCTCAATTTCCACCCGTAAAGTTTATTCCAGCCGTATTTTCCTCTTACCCCCCCCCCCCCCCTTGTTCTCACTGTTTTGTGGTTTTTATATATTGGAGCTCTTCCAGAGCAGGCATTTGCAGAAGGCATTAGTATTTCGTATAGATTTGTCCTCTGTGTGAATACCTCTCCTCCGACGCGATGCCCCCCCCCTCCCCCCCCCCAGAGGGAGTCTTTCCGCGAGGGCATCCGCGAAATGCTTTTTATCGAGAAAGAAAAAAAACGCGTCTGCGTCCGCGTGCCAAGAAAGTCCATTAAAATGAAACTGGAGGGATGTTAAGGCTGCTCTCGGGTAGGTCTGCTTCCACAGCAAGGCCTTGCCCTTGAATGTCAATTAATACATTAAAAGGTTTCATCGGGGTGCATTTTCCCCAATATGGCCATGCGCAGCCCGAGAGCAAGAACGTGAATAAACGCGTCCCGGATAGCAAGCGACTCCGGGCCGGATCTGGGCTGATTCTGGCCCGAAGGCAGCACAGCTGGCGCAGGTCTGGTCCGGTCCAGAGTCACTTGCTCTCAGGGTTTCTGCTGGGTTTCTGTCCAATGGCAACAAGGATCCGATACATACGGATTCTACTCCACAAACATGGCCGCTATTTCTCATTTGGTGTTTGCCTTATTCCTTTTTGATTTGCAGCGGGCAGAATTGCCCTTTTCTCTATTTTCACTACAATTTGATTCTCGCACCTGCACTAAATATTGACATTCTGCTCAGCGCAACTTATGCCCTCTGCCTATTTTCTCTATGTGTCATTTCAGAATTCACTCAATCTAGACATGATCCCATTACATTGAATATCAGGGATTTAGCAGATGCTTCCATGCCACTTTGTCATTTTAATGCATACTTATCCACTCATACAGCTGGATATATACTGAAGCACTTCAGGTAAGTACCTAGGTTCAAGGGTACAGTGGCAGTGTCTCACCTGGGAATCAAACCCGCAACCTTTATGTTACAAGCCCAGTTCCCTAAACTACATACTGCCGCCAGGGTCTGTGATGCCAGGAGAGGTAGGGGAGAAGAGAGGCTCAGTATGCGTTCTCTTGGCTCCGTTACCTTCCTGTTGCATGCCTCCCCTCCCTTTCTCTCCCTCTCCCCTCCCTCCCCTCTCTCTCCCTCCTTCTCTCATTACATTACAGGCATTTATCAGATTTTTTTTTTTTTTTTTTACATAGCATTTACATTGCATCCATTCATACAGCTGGATATATACTGAAGCAATGCAGGGTAAGTACCTTTCTCAAGGGTACAACGGCAGTGTCCTACCCAGGAATCGAACCTTGACCTTTTGGTTACAAGCCTAGTTGCTCTCCCACGATGCTACACTCTCCCCTCCCTCCCCTCTCTCCTCCCTCCCCCTCCCCCCTCTCTCCCTCCCCCTCCCCCCCTCTCCTCTCCCTCCTCCCTCCCTTTCTCTCCCTCCCCCTCCCCTCCCCTCCCTCCCCTCCCTCTCGCCCTCCCTCTCTCTCCCCCCTTCCCTCCAAAATATTTCAGGACCCCTTCAGGGCTAGAGGCAGCAGGCGGGCACAGATGAGGTTGACTGGTACTCAGGTGTGTCCCAGGTGTGCAGAGTTGCCCTTTCCAGGCCTGTTATAAATGCAGAATATTCTGGACCCTTTTCCTCTCAGCTAGAAGGGGGTGTTTTGTTGGTCGTTTGGCAGAGTTCTGCCAACTTAGCTGCTTCCGGCCAAACTGGCTGAGCTGTCGCTGATTTCACACTGACACTACTGGCACAGTGGCTTTTTTCCCCTAAACTTGTGAACTTCTTGAAAAGAAAAACAGAGTTTGAGTTGCAACAGCAAGACTGACACGTACTAGGTATACTTTTTGCTCCTCTAGTCATTAATTTGTTGTTTGTTGCAGAAGCAAGTTCTTTTTTTTTTTTTGAATGTTTGTTTTTGGCATTTGCTTCTATTTCCATGACAACAACATCATGCATTTGGCCTATATGCATAATCATAAAGTAATTACGGTGAAATCAGGGGAGGGATTCCTAAGAGCAGAGCTTTTGGTTTTGAAGATCTGTGTAGTTTTTTTTTTGCACTGCTAGCTTTCACAGCTCAGTTTAAAAGTAACCGTTATCTCATCATATCCATCCAATCAACATCCGTTAAGCGCGGCCACGCCCATCGTCATGCCAACAGCGAGGCTTAACTGAAAGGCGCTTGTAGCCTAGCAACAGCGTCCGTAATTGAGACCACCAAACCATAACTGAGGGAACCAAAATGTCAGTTGAAAATTTCAATTTCAAATTTTAGAATGTTGGGTTCCGTTTACGGCCAAGCGGGTTAAATCTATTCCCGATGCGTACTTACGATATTTTAATTTTAAAAAAGTGCAAAGAGCCAACGGGAAGCCAAGGCGCGGGGACTTGAGCCGGTCTCTGTTACTCCGTGAACGGACTCGCGCTGGGGTAATGCCAGGCAGGGCGGGGGCAGCTGGCAGGGCGGGGGTAACGCCAGGCAGGGCGGGGGCAGCTGGCAGGACTACGGGACGACTGGCGCTCGTGTCGCCCTAAAAATACACCCTACACATCCAGAGATAAAAAACTGGTCAGCAACAGCACCACACGCTTTTGTACTCTGATCTTCTCCAATCACAATTTGTACCCCCACTTCACAGGGGAGTTCCCCAAGTGTACACACACACCACACACTCCTCTGATGAAAACGATCAGCAGTAAGCTATACATAGTAAAGCATGTTTTGCAGCCAGGGGTAGGAGAGTAAAACATAAATAGATTAGAACAGATCTGAACTGAAAACGAGAGTTTTAAACTTGATGACTTCAGTTTTTTTACTAGTATCCTCTGTAATAATTTGGCAGTGCTTGGTGGAAACTTGCCCATCTGAAGAGATGCATCTTTCTGAGTTGGTCAGACAGACAAGATTTCTTTGCCCCTGTCCCAGAACTCCCCAGTACTGTTGTAGTGCTGTTTACTTGTGCAAATAATCAGTGATAGATGACTCTTGACAGTTCTTACATGTTGTCAGTTTCTCCACAGCTTCTCTGGATGTTCTAACACACTGGCTTTTGTTTTGTGTTGTGCTTTTGCTGAGCCAGTGTTTGTATATTTCATGCATTCAGATTTCTCAGCTTTTCAACCACCACAACATTTCAAACAAGGCTTTGGCCCAGTTCTGCTAGTAACATCAGCAGCAGCAGCGGTAGAAACGTGTTGCTTTGCACAAGAACAGCAGTACTTGGCGAGCGGCCCATGTCCAGGTCCATAAACCGGAATAGCCCAGGGAGGTACCGGCTAACGCTACTGTAGAACACCAACCACCCCGGCTGGTTTTGCGTGACTTTTCACAGGTAGGTCTGAATCGTGCTCCTTCATTGTATTTCTCAGAAGCCCTGCTCAGCAAGATTCCTGTTTTGCAAAAACACTTAACATCTATTTTGAAAAGCCCCACCTTGCGGAAACGGCTTATCTGCGCCATCTGCTGACTCAGCAGTGACCAAACAGCTGCTGTCAGGTGACAAGAACGGGCTGTCAGGTGACTAGACCAGGCTGTCAGGTGACTAGGCCAAGGTGTCAGGTGACCAGACCAGTCATTTTGTGTACGTGCATCAACACCCTGTAGCACATGCTTGCTTTGATTAAGCAGCCACGTATGGCATGGTTATTGGGAAATGAACGAATCTTTGGGGATATTCAGTGGAATGCTTGCACTTAATGCATTGGTCAATGTGGAAAACATCTATTAAGGCAAAAGCAAGGATATGACTACAGACTGGTTTGAATACCACTCCTATCCATCACTGAGTGCTAAGAATAAAGTGTAATTTGTATACTTAACATTTAAAGCCCCCTGGCCTTCCTGAACACGGCATAGATAAGGCATCTTCATTTTTCAGAATTCATTTTATTTCAAAATCAATAAAACAACTTAGCATGAACACAACAAAGCGGCTTAATCCCAGTTTATATTTCGCAGATTTAAATTTTTGACCCATCGGTGGACACAAATTTTTTTTTAAATAGTTCACTGAGAAGAAAAAATATATAAGATACGTATCATATTTATGAAAACATTTATAATTGTCAGAACATTTTTAAATATTGCAGCAGGAAAATCTTTTTTCCCCTGGTGTGAATAATGTTGGGGTTTTTTTCCTCATGTGACTCATGAATATTTTTCTACTTATGGCATAAATATGGCTTCATGAAAACTGAGGGAAATGAGGATTTGAGTAGGTTAAGTTATTTTTAATCTGATAAAAAGCTTTTCTCTGGAACAGAAAGAAAACAGCAAAGGCCTTTATCAGCATAGATCGCTTTTTTGAAGGTCATTTTGAAGGGAAAAAAATCAATAATAATAATAAGGAAGTGATTTCTGCCATACTGTTGGAGAGTATGCTATTTTATTGTATGCTTTTGAAATAAGACAGTCCCTGGATGAATAACTTTTCCCAGGTCAGGGACTTAAATTTAAGTTTAATTCAAGTAGGTTAAGCAATGACAAAAACTGCAAAGGTTACAAATACAAAGACCAGTTACCAAATGCAAGAGAGAGGCATGTTGTTTCCTGTATACACACACACACATTCACATTGACACGTAAAGTCCACTAGTTAATAAATTCAATCTGAATCTCGTTAATACCCACATTTCTATTGCAAGATCTCATGTAAGAGCGTTCACTTCCTAGAAACTTGTAAACTTGTGTATCTGATAATTTCACTCGACATGCATCAGTAAAATTGAAAAGCCCTGCAGATTCCCTGGACACCCTGACAACCAAAATTAAAACTAGACACAGAACTTTTGTCGACAATGTTGGCTAAAATGTCTGCATCTTTCAAAATGGTCAGCAATTCAAATAAAACATTTAACCATGGTCCAGTTCCAAGTACCAGAGGAAGACAAGTTATTTTAGCCTTCAAACAACCTCTAGTTGACAGCAACTAAAAAGATACACTGCACCATGTTTACCAAAAGAAGCATATATTTAAAAGTGTCCCCAGTTTACCTTTCAAAAAAAGGTAAACATTTACTTTTTAACTGACCATATAAAACACATAAGGGAATTGCTATGATTTCGCCTTTAAGAATTTTAGATACATGTTTCATAAAAGCTTGAATGCTCTAAGCAAACACTTTTTCTGGGTTTTCTTTCAACGTGACTCGTTAGCCTCTCACTGAAGCAAAACAAAACAAAAACACGTTAGAGTAGCAGCGCCCCCTGCTGGCATGGAGGACCTAAAGGCCATGTGGCTGGAAACTGAAGCTTGCTTCCCCAATCCCAAAATGACCAGCATAACCACATGCAGTCAATCATCGGGCTGTACAACACTTTGGCCCAGAACCAATGCTCATTTTTCCTCAGCTCAAACTTATAATTAAACAGAAGTGTTTTTGTTTGTTTTGTTTTTTTCATCTTCAAAGTTTGGCGAGGTCAGCAAGCATTAAAAGGGACCTTGGCAAACTGCTTGCAAGGCAAAAATTTAATTTAATTTAATTTAATCGTAAGTCAAATGTTGATTGAACCCAGGCCATTGATTGGTTCACAGTAAAATATCCTGTGTTAATTCAACAGATAACATAATTTAATGTAACAGATAACATAATTTTGGTCCCACATTCCGGAGTGGGACCACATGTTATTGGTTGAGAGTTGAATGAACACTGCTAAGAGTTGATTTACACTGGACATTTTCCTGTGTTCTGTCCAGAGACCTGCTGATATATACTGGAGAGGACAGAATCTAGACATCCACCAAGAGCCGATCCACTCCAGGATTTCCAAGAGCCGATCCACTCCAGGATTTACCACCAGCTTCTGCCCGTCATTATTTAACGAGCTCAATCATCATTTCCTGAGCTGCCATTTAGAAAAGCAGCAGCAGCAGCAGCAGCAGGCAGTGCGTACGTCCTAATAAACCTCACAGCACTTTAGCGTGGGAGTCAGACAGCACTGACGCCAGAAGCCGTTTCCACACAATTCAGAGCCAAGGCTCCCGGCCTGAACAAAAAACCTGGATACACACCGGCCCTCCAGGAGTTATGCCCCCCCACAATTCTACAGCTCCTGAAACTCACTAACCTCCCCCCCCCCATCCCCCCCATTACTGCAGGTTACAGATAGTACAAATTTGGAAATGGCACATAAAATGGCAGGAACACAGTTCACCCTCCAAGCACTTCCATACGGCACGTTATTGTGGCACTAAGCACTGAGTTACGCAATCATTATTTTCCACACACACACACTTTACATACACACATTGTTAAAAATAATATATTAAATTCAGTTACAAGGATTCGGACATGCTCGAATGTCAAACATAGGTTAGGTTTTTTAAGAAATATTTCAACGTTAAGGTTAATGATACATACAACCGCACGTACATTTGCGTAGTTAAAGAAAGGTGTTACATGACAAAATGGCGTAAAATGATTCTGAAAAGGCATAGCTTTGCATCTTGTAGCACCCAAAAGCTAATAAAAAAACATCTGAAAGTAAGTTTGAAACACACAACTGAGAACTGAGCAACAACACACTCAACTTTTTTTTTTCTTTTTTCTTTTTTCCAACTCCTTAGTTGCGTCTCTTGTTGAAGTCAATTGTTCTCGGACGAATTTTTTTTTTTTTTAAGTGCATTTAGATTGGTTTTTGCAGCGTGCTTTAACAACTCAAAGTGGCCTGCAGTGGAATAAAGGTAGTCACAGTTTCAGAGTACATTCATACCATCAACGAGTCTGGAGGGGAATTAATCAGCCCAAATATTATATCAGACCTGACGTTTTTGATAGCCGAGAGCTACAGCTCCTGCCCACAAACGCATCCTCGGTGAGAATGTTCTACTGCGTTCTGATTATATAGAGCACAGCAGTGCAGAAACTGAGGCCAGAGTAATTGGCTGGAACTAAAACTAAAGAACACACAGGTCCTCCCAAGACTGGCATTGTGTAACCCCGTGCCAAAGAACAGGGAGTCCCCCCAGTGCAGTGTGGGACAGCTGTAGCGTCTGCAGGTTTTTTGTGGTTTCTATGCACTCAAGCAGACAACGTAGGCCATGGAAACAAGGCGTCTGGACACTTCAGCCAGTCATCGGCATACATCAAGCGCTTCAGAGGAGGGATACACCAAAAACCTGCACACACCACTAGCTCCTCCAGGATTTGAGTTTCAGATTCCTGGTAGAAACAAACGAACGGACAAATTAAAAAACAAAAAAGCACACACACTATTACAGCTGCTGTACTGAGATAACAGCACAGTAATTAACCTGGGTTTGTAACCAGAGGTTTGTGGGATCGATTCCACTGCGGGCCGCTCTCCTCTAGTCTACATCCAGGGTCCATACGCCTCCAGCTACACAAAGTCCAGCAGCAAACACAGATCTGTAAAAATCCCCTAAATCGTCCTAAGGAGAAAGTGCACTGAGATCAAATCTAGGTAGCTGAGCTCACAGCATGCTCATGGCGGGGCTGGGCGGTATACCGCCATGATAATTATGAAATGCAATAACGGTTGTCACCACCGTGTGGTGTATTGTCTTTATTTTCCTGTTTTTCTCTTTAGTTATAGCTGATGTGGTGGTACAAAACAATAAAATAAAATTAAAAAAAACACTTCAGAGACTGTGTGAAATGCTTCCAAAAAAAATAAAAAATACGTCACCACTGTTATCTACTGGGTGTGTTATCTTCAATGTGATTGGTAAAACCACATCACCTGATCAGATACAACCTTACTGCTGATTGGCTGTCTTATCAACACCCAGCAGTGGTGATGTTTTTTCCAGAAGCACTTCAGGCTGACTGGGAAGCGTGGTTGTTTACTGCTACCACGGCATTTCACAAATGTGCAAAATGTTAGGACATTATCCTCCTTTTCTTTATCTCTTTCGAGTCCTATCTTTTGTTTTATCTTTCTACATTTCACATGCACATTCACCCGCCGCCTTGTTGGCGCATTGCCTAGCAACGCCGGAGATCCCCCCCCCCCCGCCCCCCGCAGGACAACAGGCTAGTGTGTGAGCGAGGGTAGGGATAGGACGGATGACACGACACTGCCGTCTGCACAGAAGGGACGGTCCCGGGGACAGGGACGGACCGCGCTGGTGTCAGAGGCGGGATGGGGGAAGAAAAAAAAAATAAAGAAAATCTCACGCTCAGCTTTCTCCCACGAAAAAAAAAAAACAGCTGCAGCTCTGTTGTGCCAACAAACAAAAACATGCACACTGCGACAAGATTCTGCAGTCGACGTCGCTGCTGGCCTGCACAACTGCTGCTGTGTAATTTCAGCTGTTCCATCGGCGTCAGCTTCTCCTAATACTCTGTCGATTGGCTGTTGGCGGTAAAGTAACTGTAAGACACGGGCTCTGGAGATTAGACAAACTAGCTTGCAGTCGAATCAGGTCCTGCTTTTTTGGTTACAGCATCCTGGCAAAGTCAAAGAGAAGGAAACTGGGACAAACACGATTTCCTGTATAAACGATCGCCATGACAACCAATAGAGCCTCCAAATCATTTGGGTCGGAACCCAGACTCACAAGCAACTTGGGAAAGCCAGTGACTGGCTGGCTTGGGCCTTTTCCCCCAGTGGGGCTAAAGCCTTGAATGAGCAATGCTACTGACAGAGAGAGAGAGAGAGAGAGAGAGAGAGAGAGACAGAGAGAGAGAGAGAGAGAGAGAGACAGAGAGAGAGACAGAGAGAGAGAGAGAGAGAGAGAGACAGAGAGAGAGAGAGAAAGAGAGAGAGAGAGAGAGAGAGAAAGAGAGAAAGAAACAGAGAAAGAGAGAGAGGGTGGGGAGAGAAAGAGAGAGAAAGAGAGAGAGAGAGCATTAACGCTAACATAATGTTAATGAAACGCTACATCAATCAAGACTCAGAACACCGGACGGTTTGGACAGGCCCCAGGCTAAGGGAACAGATCAACAACAATGAATTCGGAACACTCTGAGCCAACGCTAAAAAACATTAACAAAGTCTGGTTGTCTGCCAACCTCCCGCAGAACACATTCCAAATATGGTCAGGCAGTTTCATATCTCTGGTTTGAAGCTAATAAATCAACATTAGGTAAACATTTCAGCCAGGAGCCACCAGCACTATCAGTGGTATTGACCCAGTAGGGACTGGTATGCTGCTCTTTTAAGACTATCAGCAACAGACAGGAAGAAAGCACCATAAACTGTCCTCATGGCCATCAGTGGCTTCATTTTCTATGGGTGAGTCATTTCATTTTGCATTAGTTGTTCAATGTGCTAAATCACTGGTTCGCTGTCAGTTTTGTTCTGGCACGTCTGCACATCATGTTGCAATACTACTGAGTGGTGCACAAGTACAACCACGTGTGTTATTACAGACTGACCAGATATTCAGCTCTGTATTACTGACAAGGAAAGCTCTCCCTCCCACAGAAGCCAAGACATTCCAATTGGATGATTCTGAAAATGGGGGCGTGACCAACCGACACTGAAGGACCATTACTAACCACCACAGACACTCTGAAGGACCGTTACTAACCATCAGGAGTGGACCATATGGTTACTCAATAATAATAATAATAATAATAATAATAATAATCCTGGTACAGATGCTGGTGCCCTGCTGTTCCATGAGCAGGCTGTAATGATGAGCATTGGTCTGCCTATAACCCTGGTTAAAGAGCTACTCTGACAGCACTAAAGTTAACTTTTAACTGTCGAAAGGCGGCACGGCACTTTAAAATTGCTTAACGAAGTGATTTCATTTATGTGCAGTTCCATGTATGGTTAAATTGTTTAGAAATTAGGTAAAAAATAAATTAAAGAACAACTAAACTCTTACTTAGTAATTTCTTTCAATGGATGACTTGCTGATGAGGCCTAACCTTTCACCCAATTTCTGAACAAGGAAAGTGCCACCATGAACCAACTGCATATGGACGACCTGGAGCAGAATTTTTACACGATTATTGCTGTTTGGATATGCTGAGAGCCATCTTTGGGAAGGCAAGCTTTAAGCTTTATTTTCTCTGCTGCATTGATCTCTGTTTGCAGTAATGACATCATCCAGCTGGTGAGGCTGCTGGCTTGCATCGTTGAGTGAGGAAGTTAAAAAGATTTTAAAAACGCTAAACACTGGATACACATCATGGGACATACTACAAATAATACCATTTCTGTCTGGCGGTCTCTGCACTTTACTATTCAAAGATGTTATACTCCTCAAACTAAAAATACTGTATAACTGTACTGGGACAGAAGTTGGGTAGAACTGAACAACCTTGGAAAGAAAATGTTTTTTGTTTTTTTTGCCTGTTAATGGTTACACTGTTGAAAATGAGTTCCGCACCAAAGTGATAACTCATTGCAACGTTATTACTAATGCATACATGCAATTAAATGATATCTATGTCCAGGGGAACATTGGCTGCAGCTTATTCATTTGATACAAAGTCTCGAAGCAGTTGTGCGTTACAAAAAAAAGTGAAAATAACAAGTTAAAATCAAAAAAGCCAGCAAATCAACTTGCTAGACAATTTCCTTCCATGGAAACGGCAAGCTGACTGACGGGATTTTTGAAAAAAAAAAAAAAACATTAATTTAGCATAATTAGCAAAGTCCACTATTTATATTCTTCTTATTACAAATGTGCATTGTTGAGTTTTCCCTTTTTCAGAATCCGACAGTTGGCGATAAATTGGCACATGTGCATAATAGGATAGCGCTGAGGACCGTGACAGCATTCGAGGCTCGCGTGCTGAGAAACCTTCCCAGCATGCACCAAGTCTTATTCATCTTATTTTATCACATGATATGTATACTGACAGAGGCTGCATCTCTTGGCGCGCTCTGCCCGAGCTAAGCGAAGCACCGTCGGCGAAGCATCACGTTGCATCCACGGGCGTCTGCTCTGCGGCTTAAACACGAGACACGGGTCTAAGTGCGAGCGGGCGTGTCTCGTCGGTCGCATTTACGTAATGTCGTACGCGACCGCGCGAAGCTTGCGGACGGACGTGCTGCGTAGGACGGGCGGAGATTACCAGCGGGGAAAGGACGGGTGGAGATTACCAGCGGGGAAAGGACGGGTGGAGATTACCAGCAGGGAACACCGGCGGCTCTAAGTTCCGCATCGGAGTGGTTCGGGCTGCCTGGCGTGTTCCGGGCGAATCCCCGGCAAAGAAGCCCAGCGAACGCGCGCGAGTCACCTGACCCGCGACTCACGCGCACCTCCGCGCGCAGCCCAAAGGTCTCACGTTCAGACTCGCAAAGGCGACAGGCTGTGCGCGGGAAAAAAAAAAAAAGTCCAACGAGGAGGGCCCGCTGTGCGCCTGGACGTACTTCAAAGCCTCCGAAAACAGGATGCTGTGCTTCAAACACCATAACCCCCCTCCCCCCCTCCCCGCCCCCCACCCCCCGGAACACACGCCTTCAGCAAAAACTCCCCCACAACTACATCCAGACAAAGTAAGCGATCTCGTCCAGGTCCACGGGGTAGTCCGTCAGATGCAAGGGCCCCTTGTTGTCGAAAATCTCGCCCTTGTAGCTGCGCCAGCGCCCCGCCGGGAGGTAGATGTCCCTCTCCTGCTTCCCGGGCTCCAGCACCGGCGCCACCATCAGGTCGTCGCCGATCAGGAACTGCGAGTCGATCTTGTAGGCGGTCT